>CM064503.1:42440193-42515193 GCA_032716605.1 Paralithodes platypus
CAAATGAAGAGAACAAAAGCTAAGGTCAAGTGAAAAAAGAACAAAAGCTAAGGTCAAGTGAAAAAAGAACAAAAGCTAAGGTCAAGTGAAAAAAGAACAAAAGCTAAGGTCAAGTGAAAAAGAACAAAAACTAAGGTCAAGTGAAAAAGAACAAAAGCTAAGGTCAAGTGAAAAAGAACAAAAACTAAGGTCAAGTGAAAAAGAACAAAAGCTAAGGTCAAGTGAAAAAGAACAAAAACTAAGGTCAAGTGAAAAAAGAACAAAAGCTAAGGTCAAGTGAAAAAAGAACAAAAGCTAAGGTCAAGTGAAAAAAGAACAAAAACTAAGGTCAAGTGAAAAAAGAACAAAAGCTAAGTCAAGTGAAAAAAGAACAAAAGCTAAGGTCAAGTGAAAAAAGAACAAAAACTAAGGTCAAGTGAAAAAAGAACAAAAGCTAAGGTCAAGTGAAAAAAGAACAAAAGCTAAGGTCAAGTGAAAAAAGAACAAAAACTAAGGTCAAGTGAAAAAAGAACAAAAGCTAAGGTCAAGTGAAAAAAGAACAAAAACTAAGGTCAAGTGAAAAAAGAACAAAAGCTAAGGTCAAGTGAGAAAGAACAAAAGCTAAGGTCAAGTGAAAAAAGAACAAAAACTAAGGTCAAGTGAAAAAAGAACAAAAACTAAGGTCAAGTGAAAAAAGAGGAACAAACAACACAAAACAAAACAAAGGAAATTAGTAAAGCAAGCATAATAGTGAGGTTGAAACTCACGCAAAGTATATATATATATATATATATATATATATATATATATATATATATATATATATATATATATATATATACTGTATATATATACTGTATATATGTATATATTTAAACACTCAAACACGTAAGTCAATATACAGCCCATTTGTAACAGCCCTCCATGAGTTACAATAGGCAAGGGTGGACAATTTGTAGACTGTTCTTAATAAATTGACAATAGCAGTGAAATATACCATAATACTATACCAGTAGGGTATACCCTGTTCCAAATAATTGACAATAGCAGTGAAATATACCATAATACTATACCAGTACGGTATACCCTGTTCCAAATAATTGACAATAGCAGTGAAATATACCATAATACTATACCAGTACGGTATACCCTGTTCCAAATAATTGACAATAGCAGTGAAATATACCATAATACTATACCAGTACGGTATACCCTGTTCCAAATAATTGACAATAGCAGTGAAATATACCATAATACTATACCAGTACGGTATACCCTGGTCCAAATAATTGGACCAAAACTCTTTAACATTAATCTCTATAACTCACAAACGACCAGAGTAATCCAGCTAACATGTATACCATTTGAGAAAGGTCAGGCAGGGAATAGGTGTGGAAATTAACAGACAATTTCCTCTAGCCCTTTTTGAGTTACAAGTTTTAGGGTTGATGATTCCTGGCCTACGGTACCTATTTGGAACAGTGTATAGTCAGTTTACCTAACAACAAAGGGCGGTGAGCTTCTCGGTGCCACAAGCAGAGTGGCGAACTCCTCATAGGTGACATACTGTAGGTAGGTCACATAGGTGCACCGATAATATCCAGGAATATAAAGGAAAAGTAAATAACTTTAGGGACATAGTATGGAAATATTGATTATTAGCAATATTGGTTGGTGTAACAAGGGAGTAAATAGGGAAGATACAGTATGTATACAAATATACACAATTATGAAATGGAGATATGTAAAAAAACAAATATTGGATAGGGCCCCCAAAATAATAACGAATTTAGGACACGGTGCTCGTAAAATGGTTTGTATATGATAAGATTGAAACTTGTAGAACACAAATAAACATCACCTATTAATTTCGTTCTTTACACACATTTTGGAACAAAAATATAACCCGAAAGCGGTAAGCAAAAGAAACAAAGAAGACGACCTCGAGAATATTGTATTATATCACGAAAACCTGTTAAATATAGTGTGTGTGAGAGAGAGAGAGAGCGAGCATTAGATAGTTATATCTATCTATCTATATGCTCAGGCCCAATCCCCATTTTGGGGGTAGCCGACTCAAGACAGAGCAAGAACAGGGAAAACACAAAAACAACATAAAACAAAAAATATATATAAATATATAAATGTTACATGGCACTATTTACATACTTAGGAGTCGCAAGTAAATACGGTTGAAACTCCATGACTGAGAGCAGGTAACTCCTTCAGAATTCGCATTGTTCTTATAGTCTGCCTTACCTTAAGCGACTTTATTTAGCCTAGGAAGAATCTGTGATAGTTAAAGGGGTAATCGAGTTTTTTTTTTCCCTTTGATGTCCGGTGTCTTAACTAAAACGTATAGAATCGTTTAATAATCGTCACAATAAATACAAAATCCTGAAATATGGTAGTCTGAAAGCATTAAGAGAAACCAAGCCTTGGTTACATACAACAAATATTACCGGTAGTACAGTATAGCTAATTGCCGACTAGCTCCAGAAAAAACAAAACCATGTGTTTAGCTCTTTCAGTATTAGGACGCCTTTTTGCACTTTATCCAGGTATCATTACATAATGTTATTCAGATTTGGAAGGCCCTCTAAGAATAAATTATTATGTAACGAAATGTGCTGTTAATTTCGAAAACTTGACATTAATATGGTGCAGAAATATAGTAGTTGTATACTTGACATTAATATGGTGCAGAAATATAGTAGTTGTATACTTGACATTAATATGGTGCAGAAATATAGTAGTTGTATACTTGACATTAATATGGTGCAGAAATATAGTAGTTGTATACTTGACATTAATATGGTGCAGAAATATAGTAGTTGTATACTTGACATTAATATGGTGCAGAAATATAGTAGTTGTATACTTGACATTAATATGGTGCAGAAATATAGTAGTTGTATACTTGACATTAATATGGTGCAGAAATATAGTAGTTGTATACTTGACATTAATATGGTGCAGAAATATAGTAGTTGTATACTTGACATTAATATGGTGCAGAAATATAGTAGTTGTATACTTTTTCATTAAATATCAAGACATCAATTGGTAAGGCTTTCAATTTGCCGCCCGTTGGATGCAATATACTATTATTTACTAGGCTCTGTTTAGTAAAAGTATCAAAGCCCCAGAAAAAAAGGTATGCGAGAAAATGTGTGAGTGTAAAGACTAAAAATTTATACAGTACATGTTGCGAGTATATGAGAGCGGAACAGTGGAGAATGAAAGCCTGTGTAGATTATATAATTATGTGTGAAAAAGCTTGCAGAAAAGAACGTGTAATAAAAAGTGTGAGTGTATTAGAGCGTGAGAGGCTGACACTGGAGTAGGTAAAAAATGTGAGTGTATTAGAGCGTGAGAGGCTGACACTGGAGTAGGTAAAAAGTGTGAGTGTATTAGAGCGTGAGAGGCTGACACTGGAGTAGGTAAAAAGTGTGAGTGTATTTGAGCGCGAGAGGCTGACACTAGAGTAGGTAAAAAGTGTGAGTATTAGAGCGTGAGAGGCTGACACTAGAGTAGGTAAAAAGTGTGAGTGTATTTGAGCGTGAGAGGCTGACACTGGAGTAGGCAAAACTAGAGAGAGTAAAACGTGTGTGTGTGTGTGTGTGTGTATATATATTTACCTATTTGTAAGTTTACAGAAAATGAGCCTAAGCTCGTGGTGTCCCGTCTGCTTGTTTCATTTGATCACATTTCTCTTTAAAGCTATGGATAGTACACACTACTTTTTTCCGGTAAGGCATTCCACTTCTCAATTGACCTTGTTGGAAAGCTGAATTGTCCGACATCCTTCTTGCCTCGCATCGTTGCCAATTTCCGACTGTGTCCTCTTGTCCTTCCCACTGCTGGCGTGATGAAGTTATCCCGATCGAAAATTCCAGTCCATTGACACACTTGTAAAGAGTGATCATGTCCCCCCTTTCTCTCCTCTCTTCTAGTGTGGTTAAGCTCATTTTTGTCCAGTCGTTCCTTGTATGATAGACCTCTTAGTTCTGGTACCCATCGTGTCGCGGCTCTCTGTACTTGTTCCAACTTGTTAATATGTGTGTTGTTGTTTTTTAAGTGAGGGTCCACACCACAGCAGCATACCGGGTACTCCAGGATGGGTCTAATGAAAGCCTCAATTAGCTTTTTCATCATGCTCTTATCTACATATTTGAATGCAACTCTTATGTTTGCCAGTAATGAATATGCGTTTCTCACCTTTTCATTTATATGATCTTCAGGTGATAATTTTGAGTTTATTGTCACACCCAAATCTTTTTCCTTTTGTGACTTTCCAAGATAAATCTCTCCAATTTTGTATTGTCCGTGTGGTCGTCGAGCGCTATCACCCATCTCCATTATGTGACATTTGTCTGCATTAAATTGTAATTGCCATGCTTGACTCCATTCGTACAGTTTAGATATATCACTTTGAAGGGCTGTGCAGGACTTTATCTTGAATTCTTCTTAATATCTTGGCATCATCGGCAAACATGCTTATGTAGCTTCCAGTGCTCATGTTGGTAGGCATATCATTAACGTAAATCAGGAACATTAAAGGAGCTAATACAGACCCTTGTGGCACCCCACTTGTTACATCTACCCAACTGGAATACTTATCTCTAATGACTGTCCTCGTTTTCCTTCCGATTAGAAAATCCATCCATTTTAAAAGCTGTCCTGAGATTCCTCCCTGTTTCTCTAATTTATATACTGTACAAGTCTCTGGTGTGGTACACTGTCAAAGGCTTTCTTAAAGTCTAAATGAACACAATCTACCCACCCATCTCTCTCTTGAACTATCTCTGTAACACGATCATAAAAACTGAGTAAATTAGACACACATGATCGCCCTGATCTGAAACCAAACTGCTTGTCTGTTAACATTTTCCTTTCCTCCAAATGCTGTATCCATCTCTCTCTAATAATTTTCTCCAGAAGCTTACACACGACACTTGTGAAGGATACAGGTCTATACTTCAGAGGGTCTTCTCTTGAACCTTTTTTATACAAATGAATTATGTTAGCCAGTTTCCACAATCTTGGGAGCTTACCTTCTCTCAGTGATTTACTAAAAATCAGCCATAGTGGAAAGCTCAATTATGCAGCACATTCATGTGTCTGTGTGTGTGTGTGTGTGTGTGTGTGTGTGTGTGTGTGTGTGTGTGTGTGTGTGTGTGTGTGTGTGTGTGTACTCACCTAATTGTAGTATACAGGATTTGAGCCTAAGCTCGTGTTGTCCTGTCTCTCTCTCTACATTTATCCAATTTTGCTTTAAAAGTTTGGATATTTCTTGCTCCCACCACCTCCCCATCCAACTTATTCCAACACTCAATGCTTCTATACGGGAAGCTGAACTTTCTTACATCAGACTTACATATAACTTTCCTCAACTTACAATCATGACCCCTGGTTCTTCCCTCGTCCCTCACCACAAAATCTCCCTTGTCGATCTTCTCAAAACCTTTCACACACTTAAACATCATGATCATGTCACCTCTCTCTCTCCTCTCCCTCAGCGTTGGCAGCTTTAGCCTCTCCAATCTCTCCTCATAAGGTAGGTCTCTAAGGCTAGCTATCATCTTAGTGGCAACTCTCTGAACTCTTTCCAGTTTTTTATTATGTTTGATAAGGTGTGGAGACCACACCACTGCTGCATACTCCAGTCTTGGTCGTATTATTGTCCCTATTATTTTTGCTAACATCTCTTCATCTAAATAATTCAGAGCTATTCTCATGTTAGTCAACACTGCATAGGTTTCACCAGTTATTTTATTTATATGCTGTTCAGGTGACAAGCTGTCTGCCACAACTACCCCTAGGTCTTTTGCTTTCACAGCTTTACTAATTATTTCATCTCCTATTTTATATCCCCAAGAAGGTCTATATTTACTTTTTCCCATCTCAAGAACCTGACACTTACTCGTGTTGAATTCCATTTTCCAAGTTTGACTCCACTCATATAACTTATCTAGGTCTCTCTGTAATTCTTCACAACTACTCCTACTTGTAATATGCTTCATTAATTTTGCATCATCAGCAAACATAGATATATATGAGCCTATTCCCATTTGAAGGTCGATGAAAACCAAAAACATGATTGGGGCCAACACCGATCCTTGAGGCACTCCGCTTTTTACCCTTTTCCACGAGGAGAACTTTCCTTTTATTACTGTTCGCATTTCCCTCCCAATTAAATAGTTTTCCATCCACTTTAATAATACTCCCTCAACCCGCCCCACAGTCCTGAGCTTCCACAACAATCTCTTATGAGGCACCTTATCAAATGCCTTCTTGAAATCTAAGTAGATACAATCTACCCACCCCTCCCTCCCTTGTACAATGTCAATTACCCTATCATAGTAACTCAACAAATTTGTGGTACACGAATGACCTTTTCTGAACCCGAACTGCTTGCTTGAAATTATTTCCCTCTCCTCCAACATACCCACCCATCTTTTTCTAATAATCTTTTCACAAAGCTTGCATATAACACTCGTTAGGGATACCGGTCGATAATTTAGCGGGTCTTCTTTATTTCCACTTTTATATATTGGAGTTATATTTGCTTGTTTCCATTCTAAGGGAAGTTCCCCCTTGTTTAATGAGTGTTGAACAATATTAAAAATAGGTCTCACTAGTTGTTCAGAACATTCTCTTAATACCCATCCAGCAATGTTATCTAGGCCCATAGATTTTTTCACGTCCAATTCTTCCAACAATGATTTTAGTTCATCCTTGTTGACTTCTATCGACTCTAGTCCCTGTATCTCGTTCAATTCCACCACAGGTTCTACATAGTCATCCTCCTCCACAAACACGGATGTTAATGTATCATTCATAATTTCACACATACCCACTGTGTCTTCATATAATTGACCCTCTACCCTAAGCTTTGTTATTTTGTCCTTTATTTTAGTTTTTCCGTTGATATAACTATAGAACAGTTTGGGTTTCTTTATTACATTTGTTTACTATATCTTTTTCAAAGTTCTTTTTCTCCTCTCTTATAGTCTTGACATAGTTGTTTCTAGCATTCTTATACTCATCCCATTTTTCCTCAGTGTGTCTCCTTCTCACTTTATTCCATGCAGAGTCCTTTTTGTTCTGGGCAATGTGACATCGCATGTTAAACCACTGTTTCTCCTTAGCCAGCTTTCTATCCTTAAATGTTGGTACATATTTATCTACCCCCTCCCTGTAAATGTCTAGTAACATGGTGTATTTTACCTGAATATTCTGTTCTTGCTCAATAAATGACCAATCTATATTTGCAAAGTATCCTCGTAATGATTCATAATCCGCCTTACTATAATTTAGTCTATATTCCCTATGTTCCTCCTCTCTGCCTTCCAGAAATTCCACTGTCAATTCAAATTCAATCACAGCATGATCGCTTTTTCCCATGGGACTCAAATATGTTAGGTTCTTTATTGTGTGTGTGTGTGTGTGTGTGTGTGTGTGTGTGTGTGTGTGAAATCTTAGTTTTGTCAGTGATATGAATAATTGTGTAGATATGAATGGACTGTATAATGACATAAAAGGGTGTCTGAGAGCAAATAAGAAGAATTGTGTGCTAGATAGAAGATAATGTATACTACAGTATAAGGTGTGAATGTATAACAGCGTGTGATGTAAGTTATATAAGGTGTGAATGTATAACAGCGTGTGATGTAAGTTATTATCTGATGTATAACAGCGTGTGATGTAAGTTATATATAGGAATGTATAACAGCGTGTGATGTAAGTTATATAAGGTGAATGTATAACAGCGTGTGATGTAAGTTATATAAGGTGAATGTATAACAGCGTGTGATGTAAGTTATATAAGGTGTGAATGTATAACAGCGTGTGATGTAAGTTATATAAGGTGAATGTATAACAGCGTGTGATGTAAGTTATATAAGGTGTGAATGTATAACAGCGTGTGATGTAAGTTATATAAGGTGTGAATGTATAACAGCGTGTGATGTAAGTTATATCTAAAGTATGATAGTATTAGAGCGTGAGAGACTGACACGGGAATGTATAACAGCGTGTGATGAAGTAAGTATTATATAGAGGTGAGATGACACTGGAATGATAACAGCGTGTGATGTAAGTTATATCTAAAGTATGATAGTATAGAGCGTGAGAGACTGACCTGGAATGTAACAGCGTGTGATGTAAGTTATATAAGGTATGATAGTATTAGAGCGTGAGAGACATGGAATGTATAACAGCGTGTGATGTAAGTTATATCTAAGTTAATATAAGGTGTGAATGTATAACAGCGTGTGATGTAAGTTATATCTAAAGTATGATAGTATTAGAGCGTGAGAGACTGACACTGGAATGTATAACAGCGTGTGATGTAAGTTATATAAGGTATGATGTATAGAGCGTGTGATGTAATGTATATAAGGTGTGAATGTATATACAGCGTGTGATAGTATTATAGCTAAGGTGGAATGTATAACAGCGTGTGATGTAAGTTATATCTAAGTATGATAGTATTAGAGCGTGAGAGACTGACACTGGAATGTATAACAGCGTGTGATGTAAGTTATATCTAAAGTATGATAGTATTAGAGCGTGAGAGACTGACACTGGAATGTATAACAGCGTGTGATGTAAGTTATATCTAAAGTATGATAGTATTAGAGCGTGAGAGACTGACACTGGAATGTATAACAGCGTGTGATGTAAGTTATATCTAAGTATGATAGTATTAGAGCGTGAGAGACTGACACTGGAATGTATAACAGCGTGTGATGTAAGTTATATCAAGTATGATAGTATTAGAGCGTGAGAGACTGACACTGGAATGTATAACAGCGTGTGATGTAAGTTATATCTAAAGTATGATAGTATTAGAGCGTGAGAGACTGACACTGGAATGTATAACAGCGTGTGATGTAAGTTATATCTAAAGTATGATAGTATTAGAGCGTGAGAGACTGACACTGGAATGTATAACAGCGTGTGATGTAAGTTATATCTAAAGTATGATAGTATTAGAGCGTGAGAGACTGACACTGGAATGTATAACAGCGTGTGATGTAAGTTATATCTAAAGTATGATAGTATTAGAGCGTGAGAGACTGACACTGGAATGTATAACAGCGTGTGATGTAAGTTTTAACTTAAGTATGATAGTATTAGAGCGTGAGAGACTGACACTGGAATGTATAACAGCGTGTGATGTAAGTTATATCTAAAGTATGATAGTATTAGAGCGTGAGAGACTGACACTGGAATGTATAACAGCGTGTGATGTAAGTTATATCTAACAGTATGATAGTATTAGAGCGTGAGAGACTGACACTGGAATGTATAACAGCGTGTGATGTAAGTTATATCTAAAGTATGATAGTATTAGAGCGTGAGAGACTGACACTGGAATGTATAACAGCGTGTGATGTAAGTTATATCAAAGTATGATAGTATTAGAGCGTGAGAGACTGACACTGGAATGTATAACAGCGTGTGATGTAAGTTATATCTAAAGTATGATAGTATTAGAGCGTGAGAGACTGACACTGGAATGTATAACAGCGTGTGATGTAAGTTATATCTAAAGTATGATAGTATTAGAGCGTGAGAGACTGACACTGGAATGTATAACAGCGTGTGATGTAAGTTATATCTAAAGTATGATAGTATTAGAGCGTGAGAGACTGACACTGGAATGTATAACAGCGTGTGATGTAAGTTATATCTAAAGTATGATAGTATTAGAGCGTGAGAGACTGACACTGGAATGTATAACAGCGTGTGATGTAAGTTATATCTAACAGTATGATAGTATTAGAGCGTGAGAGACTGACACTGGAATGTATAACAGCGTGTGATGTAAGTTATATCTAAAGTATGATAGTATTAGAGCGTGAGAGACTGACACTGGAATGTATAACAGCGTGTGATGTAAGTTATATCAACAGTATGATAGTATTAGAGCGTGAGAGACTGACACTGGAATGTATAACAGCGTGTGATGTAAGTTATATCTAAAGTATGATAGTATTAGAGCGTGAGAGACTGACACTGGAATGTATAACAGCGTGTGATGTAAGTTATATCTAAAGTATGATAGTATTAGAGCGTGAGAGACTGACACTGGAATGTATAACAGCGTGTGATGTAAGTTATATCAAAGTATGATAGTATTAGAGCGTGAGAGACTGACACTGGAATGTATAACAGCGTGTGATGTAAGTTATATCTAAAGTATGATAGTATTAGAGCGTGAGAGACTGACACTGGAATGTATAACAGCGTGTGATGTAAGTTATATCTAAAGTATGATAGTATTAGAGCGTGAGAGACTGACACTGGAATGTATAACAGCGTGTGATGTAAGTTATATCTAAAGTATGATAGTATTAGAGCGTGAGAGACTGACACTGGAATGTATAACAGCGTGTGATGTAAGTTATATCTAAAGTATGATAGTATTAGAGCGTGAGAGACTGACACTGGAATGTATAACAGCGTGTGATGTAAGTTATATCTAAAGTATGATAGTATTAGAGCGTGAGAGACTGACACTGGAATGTATAACAGCGTGTGATGTAAGTTATATCTAAAGTATGATAGTATTAGAGCGTGAGAGACTGACACTGGAATGTATAACAGCGTGTGATGTAAGTTATATCAACAGTATGATAGTATTAGAGCGTGAGAGACTGACACTGGAATGTATAACAGCGTGTGATGTAAGTTATATCTAAAGTATGATAGTATTAGAGCGTGAGAGACTGACACTGGAATGTATAACAGCGTGTGATGTAAGTTATATCTAAAGTATGATAGTATTAGAGCGTGAGAGACTGACACTGGAATGTATAACAGCGTGTGATGTAAGTTATATCTAAAGTATGATAGTATTAGAGCGTGAGAGACTGACACTGGAATGTATAACAGCGTGTGATGTAAGTTATATCTAAAGTATGATAGTATTAGAGCGTGAGAGACTGACACTGGAATGTATAACAGCGTGTGATGTAAGTTATATCTAAAGTATGATAGTATTAGAGCGTGAGAGACTGACACTGGAATGTATAACAGCGTGTGATGTAAGTTATATCTAAAGTATGATAGTATTAGAGCGTGAGAGACTGACACTGGAATGTATAACAGCGTGTGATGTAAGTTATATCAAAGTATGATAGTATTAGAGCGTGAGAGACTGACACTGGAATGTATAACAGCGTGTGATGTAAGTTATATCTAAAGTATGATAGTATTAGAGCGTGAGAGACTGACACTGGAATGTATAACAGCGTGTGATGTAAGTTATATCTAAAGTATGATAGTATTAGAGCGTGAGAGACTGACACTGGAATGTATAACAGCGTGTGATGTAAGTTATATCTAAAGTATGATAGTATTAGAGCGTGAGAGACTGACACTGGAATGTATAACAGCGTGTGATGTAAGTTATATCTAACAGTATGATAGTATTAGAGCGTGAGAGACTGACACTGGAATGTATAACAGCGTGTGATGTAAGTTATATCAACAGTATGATAGTATTAGAGCGTGAGAGACTGACACTGGAATGTATAACAGCGTGTGATGTAAGTTATATCTAAAGTATGATAGTATTAGAGCGTGAGAGACTGACACTGGAATGTATAACAGCGTGTGATGTAAGTTATATCAACAGTATGATAGTATTAGAGCGTGAGAGACTGACACTGGAATGTATAACAGCGTGTGATGTAAGTTATATCAACAGTATGATAGTATTAGAGCGTGAGACTGACACTGGAATGTATAACAGCGTGTGATGTAAGTTATATCTAAAGTATGATAGTATTAGAGCGTGAGAGACTGACACTGGAATGTATAACAGCGTGTGATGTAAGTTATATCAACAGTATGATAGTATTAGAGCGTGAGAGACTGACACTGGAATGTATAACAGCGTGTGATGTAAGTTATATCTAAAGTATGATAGTATTAGAGCGTGAGAGACTGACACTGGAATGTATAACAGCGTGTGATGTAAGTTATATCAACAGTATGATAGTATTAGAGCGTGAGAGACTGACACTGGAATGTATAACAGCGTGTGATGTAAGTTATATCTAAAGTATGATAGTATTAGAGCGTGAGAGACTGACACTGGAATGTATAACAGCGTGTGATGTAAGTTATATCAACAGTATGATAGTATTAGAGCGTGAGAGACTGACACTGGAATGTATAACAGCGTGTGATGTAAGTTATATCAACAGTATGATAGTATTAGAGCGTGAGAGACTGACACTGGAATGTATAACAGCGTGTGATGTAAGTTATATCTAAAGTATGATAGTATTAGAGCGTGAGAGACTGACACTGGAATGTATAACAGCGTGTGATGTAAGTTATATCTAAAGTATGATAGTATTAGAGCGTGAGAGACTGACACTGGAATGTATAACAGCGTGTGATGTAAGTTATATCAACAGTATGATAGTATTAGAGCGTGAGAGACTGACACTGGAATGTATAACAGCGTGTGATGTAAGTTATATCAACAGTATGATAGTATTAGAGCGTGAGAGACTGACACTGGAATGTATAACAGCGTGTGATGTAAGTTATATCCACAGTATGATAGTATTAGAGCGTGAGAGACTGACACTGGAATGTAAACAGCGTGTGTGATGTAAAACCTTATAGTGTCAATGTGAAATTATAGTGTGATGTATTATCTGATGTAGTATTAGAGCGTGAGAGACTGGACACTGGAATGTATAACAGCGTGTGATGTAAGTTATATCTAGTATGATAGTATTAGAGCGTGAGAGACTGACACTGGAATGTATAACAGCGTGTGATGTAAGTTTATCAACAGTATGATAGTATTAGAGCGTGAGAGACTGACACGGGAATGTATAACAGCGTGTGATGTAAGTTATATCTAAAGTATGATAGTATTAGAGCGTGAGAGAGTGACACTGGAATGTATAACAGCGTGTGATGTAAGTTATATCTAAAGTATGATAGTATTAGAGCGTGAGAGACTGACACTGGAATGTATAACAGCGTGTGATGTAAGTTATATCACAGTATGATAGTATTAGAGCGTGAGAGACTGACACTGGAATGTATAACAGCGTGTGATGTAAGTTATATCTAAGTATGATAGTATTAGAGCGTGAGAGACTGACACTGGAATGTATAACAGCGTGTGATGTAAGTTATATCTAAAGTATGATAGTATTAGAGCGTGAGAGACTGACACTGGAATGTATAACAGCGTGTGATGTAAGTTATATCTAACAGTATGATAGTATTAGAGCGTGAGAGACTGACACTGGAATGTATAACAGCGTGTGATGTAAGTTATATCTAAAGTATGATAGTATTAGAGCGTGAGAGACTGACACTGGAATGTATAACAGCGTGTGATGTAAGTTATATCAACAGTATGATAGTATTAGAGCGTGAGAGACTGACACTGGAATGTATAACAGCGTGTGATGTAAGTTATATCTAAAGTATGATAGTATTAGAGCGTGAGAGACTGACACTGGAATGTATAACAGCGTGTGATGTAAGTTATATCTAAAGTATGATAGTATTAGAGCGTGAGAGACTGACACTGGAATGTATAACAGCGTGTGATGTAAGTTATATCTAACAGTATGATAGTATTAGAGCGTGAGAGACTGACACTGGAATGTATAACAGCGTGTGATGTAAGTTATATCAACAGTATGATAGTATTAGAGCGTGAGAGACTGACACTGGAATGTATAACAGCGTGTGATGTAAGTTATATCAACAGTATGATAGTATTAGAGCGTGAGAGACTGACACTGGAATGTATAACAGCGTGTGATGTAAGTTATATCTAAAGTATGATAGTATTAGAGCGTGAGAGACTGACACTGGAATGTATAACAGCGTGTGATGTAGTTATATCTAAAGTATGATAGTATTAGAGCGTGAGAGACTGACACTGGAATGTATAACAGCGTGTGATGTAAGTTATATCTACAGTATGATAGTATTAGAGCGTGAGAGACTGACACTGGAATGTATAACAGCGTGTGATGTAAGTTATATCTAAAGTATGATAGTATTAGAGCGTGAGAGACTGACACTGGAATGTATAACAGCGTGTGATGTAAGTTATATCTAAAGTATGATAGTATTAGAGCGTGAGAGACTGACACTGGAATGTATAACAGCGTGTGATGTAAGTTATATCTAAAGTATGATAGTATTAGAGCGTGAGAGACTGACACTGGAATGTATAACAGCGTGTGATGTAAGTTATATCTAAAGTATGATAGTATTAGAGCGTGAGAGACTGACACTGGAATGTATAACAGCGTGTGATGTAAGTTATATCTAAAGTATGATAGTATTAGAGCGTGAGAGACTGACACTGGAATGTATAACAGCGTGTGATGTAAGTTATATCTAAAGTATGATAGTATTAGAGCGTGAGAGAACTGACACTGGAATGTATAACAGCGTGTGATGTAAGTTATATCTAACAGTATGATAGTATTAGAGCGTGAGAGACTGACACTGGAATGTATAACAGCGTGTGATGTAAGTTATATCAAAGTATGATAGTATTAGAGCGTGAGAGACTGACACTGGAATGTATAACAGCGTGTGATGTAAGTTATATCTAACAGTATGATAGTATTAGAGCGTGAGAGACTGACACTGGAATGTATAACAGCGTGTGATGTAAGTTATATCTAAAGTATGATAGTATTAGAGCGTGAGAGACTGACACTGGAATGTATAACAGCGTGTGATGTAAGTTATATCTAAAGTATGATAGTATTAGAGCGTGAGAGACTGACACTGGAATGTATAACAGCGTGTGATGTAAGTTATATCTAAAGTATGATAGTATTAGAGCGTGAGAGACTGACACTGGAATGTATAACAGCGTGTGATGTAAGTTATATCTAAAGTATGATAGTATTAGAGCGTGAGAGACTGACACTGGAATGTATAACAGCGTGTGATGTAAGTTATATCTAAAGTATGATAGTATTAGAGCGTGAGAGACTGACACTGGAATGTATAACAGCGTGTGATGTAAGTTATATCTACAGTATGATAGTATTAGAGCGTGAGAGACTGACACTGGAATGTATAACAGCGTGTGATGTAAGTTATATCTAAAGTATGATAGTATTAGAGCGTGAGAGACTGACACTGGAATGTATAACAGCGTGTGATGTAAGTTATATCAACAGTATGATAGTATTAGAGCGTGAGAGACTGACACTGGAATGTATAACAGCGTGTGATGTAAGTTATATCTAAGCTAGGATAGTATTAGAGCGTGAGAGACTGACACTGGAATGTATAACAGCGTGTGATGTAAGTTATATCTAAAGTATGATAGTATTAGAGCGTGAGAGACTGACACTGGAATGTATAACAGCGTGTGATGTAAGTTATATCTAAAGTATGATAGTATTAGAGCGTGAGAGACTGACACTGGAATGGTATAACAGCGTGTGATGTAAGTTATATCAACAGTATGATAGTATTAGAGCGTGAGAGACTGACACTGGAATGTATAACAGCGTGTGATGTAAGTTATATCTAAAGTATGATAGTATTAGAGCGTGAGAGACTGACACTGGAATGTATAACAGCGTGTGATGTAAGTTATATCTAAAGTATGATAGTATTAGAGCGTGAGAGACTGACACTGGAATGTATAACAGCGTGTGATGTAAGTTATATCAACAGTATGATAGTATTAGAGCGTGAGAGACTGACACTGGAATGTATAACAGCGTGTGATGTAAGTTATATCAACAGTATGATAGTATTAGAGCGTGAGAGACTGACACTGGAATGTATAACAGCGTGTGATGTAAGTTATATCAACAGTATGATAGTAGTATTAGAGCGTGAGAGACTGACACTGGAATGTATAACAGCGTGTGATGTAAGTTATATCTAAAGTATGATAGTATTAGAGCGTGAGAGACTGACACTGGAATGTATAACAGCGTGTGATGTAAGTTATATCAACAGTATGATAGTATTAGAGCGTGAGAGACTGACACTGGAATGTATAACAGCGTGATGTAAGTTATATCAACAGTATGATAGTATTAGAGCGTGAGAGACTGACACTGGAATGTATAACAGCGTGTGATGTAAGTTATATCTAAAGTATGATAGTATTAGAGCGTGAGAGACTGACACTGGAATGTATAACAGCGTGTGATGTAAGTTATATCAATCTTATGATAGTATTAGAGCGTGAGAGACTGACACTGGAATGTATAACAGCGTGTGATGTAAGTTATATCTAAAGTATGATAGTATTAGAGCGTGAGAGACTGACACTGGAATGTATAACAGCGTGTGATGTAAGTTATATCAACAGTATGATAGTATTAGAGCGTGAGAGACTGACACTGGAATGTATAACAGCGTGTGATGTAAGTTATATCAACAGTATGATAGTATTAGAGCGTGAGAGACTGACACTGGAATAGGTATAACAGCGTGTAGAGTAAAACCTATATCAGTGTCAATGTGAAATTATAGTTGTGTCAGTGGATATAATGATGATGTAAGTATGATATGTAAGTATGAATACAAACTGTATAATGAATGTATGAAACCAACGGAAGAGTGTGTACTAGATTGTATAGAGTGTATAAAGGTGTCACACGAGCGATTTTCCAGCAATTTTCGATGAACACGTTATTTCTCGTACTATTTTGAGGCTCTTTCACATTGGCATTGGAAACAGTATGATAGTATTAGAGCGTGAGAGACTGACACTGGAATGTATAACAGCGTGTGATGTAAGTTATATCTAAAGTATGATAGTATTAGAGCGTGAGAGACTGACACTGGAATGTATAACAGCGTGTGATGTAAGTTATATCTAAAGTATGATAGTATTAGAGCGTGAGAGACTGACACTGGAATGTATAACAGCGTGTGATGTAAGTTATATCTAAAGTATGATAGTATTAGAGCGTGAGAGACTGACACTGGAATGTAACAGCGTGTGATGTAAGTATATCTAAAGTATGATAGTATTAGAGCGTGAGAGACTGACACTGGAATGTATACAGCGTGTGATGTAAGTTATATCTAAAGTATGATAGTATTAGAGCGTGAGAGACTGACACTGGAATGTATAACAGCGTGTGATTAAGTTATATCAACAGTATGATAGTATTAGAGCGTGAGAGACTGACACTGGAAGTATAACAGCGTGTGATGTAAGTTATATCAAGTATGATAGTATTAGAGCGTGAGAGACTGACACTGATGTATAACAGCGTGTGATGTAAGTTATATCAACAGTATGATAGTATTAGAGCGTGAGAGACTGACACTGGAATGTATAACAGCGTGTGATGTAAGTTATATCCCCAGTATGATAGTATTAGAGCGTGAGAGACTGACACTGGAATGTATAACAGCGTGTGATGTAAGTTATATCAACAGTATGATAGTATTAGAGCGTGAGAGACTGACACTGGAATGTATAACAGCGTGTGATGTAAGTTATATCAACAGTATGATAGTATTAGAGCGTGAGAGACTGACACTGGAATGTATAACAGCGTGTGATGTAAGTTATATCAACAGTATGATAGTATTAGAGCGTGAGAGACTGACACTGGAATGTATAACAGCGTGTGATGTAAGTTATCTCAACAGTATGATAGTATTAGAGCGTGAGAGACTGACACTGGAATGTATAACAGCGTGTGATGTAAGTTATATCACAGTATGATAGTATTAGAGCGTGAGAGACTGACACTGGAATGTATAACAGCGTGTGATGTAAGTATATCAACAGTATGATAGTATTAGAGCGTGAGAGACTGACACTGGAATGTATAACAGCGTGTGATGTAAGTTATATCAACAGTATGATAGTATTAGAGCGTGAGAGACTGACACTGGAATGTATAACAGCGTGTGATGTAAGTTATATCACAGTATGATAGTATTAGAGCGTGAGAGACTGACACTGGAATGTATAACAGCGTGTGATGTAAGTTATATCAACAGTATGATAGTATTAGAGCGTGAGAGACTGACACTGGAATGTATAACAGCGTGTGATGTAAGTTATATCAACAGTATGATAGTATTAGAGCGTGAGAGACTGACACTGGAATGTATAACAGCGTGTGATGTAAGTTATATCAACAGTATGATAGTATTAGAGCGTGAGAGACTGACACTGGAATGTATAACAGCGTGTGATGTAAGTTATATCAACAGTATGATAGTATTAGAGCGTGAGAGACTGACACTGGAATGTATAACAGCGTGTGATGTAAGTTATATCAACAGTATGATAGTATTAGAGCGTGAGAGACTGACACTGGAATGTATAACAGCGTGTGATGTAAGTTATATCTAACAGTATGATAGTATTAGAGCGTGAGAGACTGACACTGGAATGTATAACAGCGTGTGATGTAAGTTATATCTAAAGTATGATAGTATTAGAGCGTGAGAGACTGACACTGGAATGTATAACAGCGTGTGATGTAAGTTATATCAACAGTATGATAGTATTAGAGCGTGAGAGACTGACACTGGAATGTATAACAGCGTGTGATGTAAGTTATATTAAAGTATGATAGTATTAGAGCGTGAGAGACTGACACTGGAATGTATAACAGCGTGTGATGTAAGTTATATCTAAAGTATGATAGTATTAGAGCGTGAGAGACTGACACTGGAATGTATAACAGCGTGTGATGTAAGTTATATCTAAAGTATGATAGTATTAGAGCGTGAGAGACTGACACTGGAATGTATAACAGCGTGTGATGTAAGTTATATCTAAAGTATGATAGTATTAGAGCGTGAGAGACTGACACTGGAATGTATAACAGCGTGTGATGTAAGTTATATCAACAGTATGATAGTATTAGAGCGTGAGAGACTGACACTGGAATGTATAACAGCGTGTGATGTAAGTTATATCAACAGTATGATAGTATTAGAGCGTGAGAGACTGACACTGGAATGTATAACAGCGTGTGATGTAAGTTATATCAACAGTATGATAGTATTAGAGCGTGAGAGACTGACACTGGAATGTATAACAGCGTGTGATGTAAGTTATATCAACAGTATGATAGTATTAGAGCATGAGAGACTGACACTGGAATGTATAACAGCGTGTGATGTAAGTTATATCTAAAGTATGATAGTATTAGAGCGTGAGAGACTGACACTGGAATGTATAACAGCGTGTGATGTAAGTTATATCAACAGTATGATAGTATTAGAGCGTGAGAGACTGACACTGGAATGTATAACAGCGTGTGATGTAAGTTATATCAACAGTATGATAGTATTAGAGCGTGAGAGACTGACACTGGAATGTATAAACAGCGTGTGATGTAAGTTATATCAACAGTATGATAGTATTAGTGCGTGAGAGACTGGCACTGGAATGGATAACAGCGTGTGATGTAAGTTATTATCAACAGTATGATAGTATTAGAGCGTGAGAGACTGACACTGGAATGTATAACAGCGTGTGATGTAAGTTATATCTAAAGTATGATAGTATTAGAGCGTGAGAGACTGACACTGGAATGTATAACAGCGTGTGATGTAAGTTATATCTAAAGTATGATAGTATTAGAGCGTGAGAGACTGACACTGGATGTATAACAGCGTGTGATGTAAGTTATATCTAAAGTATGATAGTATTAGAGCGTGAGAGACTGACACTGGAATGTATAACAGCGTGTGATGTAAGTTATATCAACAGTATGATAGTATTAGAGCGTGAGAGACTGACACTGGAATGTATAACAGCGTGTGATGTAAGTTATATCAACAGTATGATAGTATTAGAGCGTGAGAGACTGACACTGGAATGTATAACAGCGTGTGATGTAAGTTATATCTAAAGTATGATAGTATTAGAGCGTGAGAGACTGACACTGGAATGTATAACAGCGTGTGATGTAAGTTATATCTAAAGTATGATAGTATTAGAGCGTGAGAGACTGACACTGGAATGTATAACAGCGTGTGATGTAAGTTATATCAACAGTATGATAGTATTAGAGCGTGAGAGACTGACACTGGAATGTATAACAGCGTGTGATGTAAGTTATATCAACAGTATGATAGTATTAGAGCGTGAGAGACTGACACTGGAATGTATAACAGCGTGTGATGTAAGTTATATCAACAGTATGATAGTATTAGAGCGTGAGAGACTGACACTGGAATGTATAACAGCGTGTGATGTAAGTTATATCTAAAGTATGATAGTATTAGAGCGTGAGAGACTGACACTGGAATGTATAACAGCGTGTGATGTAAGTTATATCAACAGTATGATAGTATTAGAGCGTGAGAGACTGACACTGGAATGTATAACAGCGTGTGATGTAAGTTATATCAACAGTATGATAGTATTAGAGCGTGAGAGACTGACACTGGAATAGGTTAAACTATATAGAGTAAAACCTATATCAGTGTCAATGTGAAATTATAGTTGTGTCAGTGGATATTAATGATGATGTAAGTATGATTATGTAAGTATGAATAAACTGTATAGTATGAAGTGTGTACTAGAGAGAAAGGTGACACACGGAATAGCAATTTGATGAACACGTTATATCTAAAGTATGATAGTATTGAGGCTCTTTCACATTGGCATTGGAAACAGTATGATAGTATTAGAGCGTGAGAGACTGACACTGGAATGTATAACAGCGTGTGATGTAAGTTATATCTAAAGTATGATAGTATTAGAGCGTGAGAGACTGACACTGGAATGTATAACAGCGTGTGATGTAAGTTATATCTAAAGTATGATAGTATTAGAGCGTGAGAGACTGACACTGGAATGTATAACAGCGTGTGATGTAAGTTATATCTAAAGTATGATAGTATTAGAGCGTGAGAGACTGACACTGGAATGTATAACAGCGTGTGATGTAAGTTATATCTAAAGTATGATAGTATTAGAGCGTGAGAGACTGACACTGGAATGTATAACAGCGTGTGATGTAAGTTATATCTAAAGTATGATAGTATTAGAGCGTGAGAGACTGACACTGGAATGTATAACAGCGTGTGATGTAAGTTATATCTAACAGTATGATAGTATTAGAGCGTGAGAGACTGACACTGGAATGTATAACAGCGTGTGATGTAAGTTATATCTAAAGTATGATAGTATTAGAGCGTGAGAGACTGACACTGGAATGTATAACAGCGTGTGATGTAAGTTATATCAACAGTATGATAGTATTAGAGCGTGAGAGACTGACACTGGAATGTATACCAGCGTGTGATGTAAGTTATATCTAAAGTATGATAGTATTAGAGCGTGAGAGACTGACACTGGAATGTATAACAGCGTGTGATGTAAGTTATATAAAGTATGATAGTATTAGAGCGTGAGAGACTGACACTGGAATGTATAACAGCGTGTGATGTAAGTTATATCAACAGTATGATAGTATTAGAGCGTGAGAGACTGACACTGGAATGTATAACAGCGTGTGATGTAAGTTATATCTAAAGTATGATAGTATTAGAGCGTGAGAGACTGACACTGGAATGTATAACAGCGTGTGATGTAAGTTATATCTAAAGTATGATAGTATTAGAGCGTGAGAGACTGACACTGGAATGTATAACAGCGTGTGATGTAAGTTATATCTAAAGTATGATAGTATTAGAGCGTGAGAGACTGACACTGGAATGTATAACAGCGTGTGATGTAAGTTATATCTAAAGTATGATAGTATTAGAGCGTGAGAGACTGACACTGGAATGTATAACAGCGTGTGATGTAAGTTATATCTAAAGTATGATAGTATTAGAGCGTGAGAGACTGACACTGGAATGTATAACAGCGTGTGATGTAAGTTATATCTAAAGTATGATAGTATTAGAGCGTGAGAGACTGACACTGGAATGTATAACAGCGTGTGATGTAAGTTAATCTAACAGCATGATAGTATTAGAGCGTGAGAGACTGACACTGGAATGTATAACAGCGTGTGATGTAAGTTATATCAACAGTATGATAGTATTAGAGCGTGAGAGACTGACACTGGAATGTATAACAGCGTGTGATGTAAGTTATATCAACAGTATGATAGTATTAGAGCGTGAGAGACTGACACTGGAATGTATAACAGCGTGTGATGTAAGTTATATCTAAAGTATGATAGTATTAGAGCGTGAGAGACTGACACTGGAATGTATAACAGCGTGTGATGTAAGTTATATCAACAGTATGAAGTATTAGAGCGTGAGAGACTGACACTGGAATGTATAACAGCGTGTGATGTAAGTTATATCAACAGTATGATAGTATTTAGAGCGTGAGAGACTGACACTGGAATGTATAACAGCGTGTGATGTAAGTTATATCAACAGTATGATAGTATTAGAGCGTGAGAGACTGACACTGGAATGTATAACAGCGTGTGATGTAAGTTATATCAACAGTATGATAGTATTAGAGCGTGAGAGACTGACACTGGAATGTTAACAGCGTGTGATGTAAGTTATATCAACAGTATGATAGTATTAGAGCGTGAGAGACTGACACTGGAATGTATAACAGCGTGTGATGTAAGTTATATCAACAGTATGATAGTATTAGAGCGTGAGAGACTGACACTGGAATGTATAACAGCGTGTGATGTAAGTTATATCAAAAGTATGATAGTATTAGAGCGTGAGAGACTGACACTGGAATGTATAACAGCGTGTGATGTAAGTTATATCAACAGTATGATAGTATTAGAGCGTGAGAGACTGACACTGGAATGTATAACAGCGTGTGATGTAAGTTATATCAACAGTATGATAGTATTAGAGCGTGAGAGACTGACACTGGAATGTATAACAGCGTGTGATGTAAGTTATATCTAAAGTATGATAGTATTAGAGCGTGAGAGACTGACACTGGAATGTATAACAGCGTGTGATGTAAGTTATATCTAAAGTATGATAGTATTAGAGCGTGAGAGACTGACACTGGAATGTATAACAGCGTGTGATGTAAGTTATATCAACAGTATGATAGTATTAGAGCGTGAGAGACTGACACTGGAATGTATAACAGCGTGTGATGTAAGTTATATCTAAAGTATGATAGTATTAGAGCGTGAGAGACTGACACTGGAATGTATAACAGCGTGTGATGTAAGTTATATCTAAAGTATGATAGTATTAGAGCGTGAGAGACTGACACTGGAATGTATAACAGCGTGTGATGTAAGTTATATCTAAAGTATGATAGTATTAGAGCGTGAGAGACTGACACTGGAATGTATAACAGCGTGTGATGTAAGTTATATCTAAAGTATGATAGTATTAGAGCGTGAGAGACTGACACTGGAATGTATAACAGCGTGTGATGTAAGTTATATCAACAGTATGATAGTATTAGAGCGTGAGAGACTGACACTGGAATGTATAACAGCGTGTGATGTAAGTTATATCTAAAGTATGATAGTATTAGAGCGTGAGAGACTGACACTGGAATGTATAACAGCGTGTGATGTAAGTTATATCTAAAGTATGATAGTATTAGAGCGTGAGAGACTGACACTGGAATGTATAACAGCGTGTGATGTAAGTTATATCTAAAGTATGATAGTATTAGAGCGTGAGAGACTGACACTGGAATGTATAACAGCGTGTGATGTAAGTTATATCTAAAGTATGATAGTATTAGAGCGTGAGAGACTGACACTGGAATGTATAACAGCGTGTGATGTAAGTTATATCAACAGTATGATAGTATTAGAGCGTGAGAGACTGACACTGGAATGTATAACAGCGTGTGATGTAAGTTATATCAAAGTATGATAGTATTAGAGCGTGAGAGACTGACACTGGAATGTATAACAGCGTGTGATGTAAGTTATATCAACAGTATGATAGTATTAGAGCGTGAGAGACTGACACTGGAATGTATAACAGCGTGTGATGTAAGTTATATCTAAAGTATGATAGTATTAGAGCGTGAGAGACTGACACTGGAATGTATAACAGCGTGTGATGTAAGTTATATCTAAAGTATGATAGTATTAGAGCGTGAGAGACTGACACTGGAATGTATAACAGCGTGTGATGTAAGTTATATCTAAAGTATGATAGTATTAGAGCGTGAGAGACTGACACTGGAATGTATAACAGCGTGTGATGTAAGTTATATCTAAAGTATGATAGTATTAGAGCGTGAGAGACTGACACTGGAATGTATAACAGCGTGTGATGTAAGTTATATCTAAAGTATGATAGTATTAGAGCGTGAGAGACTGACACTGGAATGTATAACAGCGTGTGATGTAAGTTATATCTAAAGTATGATAGTATTAGAGCGTGAGAGACTGACACTGGAATGTATAACAGCGTGTGATGTAAGTTATATCAACAGTATGATAGTATTAGAGCGTGAGAGACTGACACTGGAATGTATAACAGCGTGTGATGTAAGTTATATCAACAGTATGATAGTATTAGAGCGTGAGAGACTGACACTGGAATGTATAACAGCGTGTGATGTAAGTTATATCTATAGTATGATAGTATTAGAGCGTGAGAGACTGACACTGGAATGTATAACAGCGTGTGATGTAAGTTATATCAACAGTATGATAGTATTAGAGCGTGAGAGACTGACACTGGAATGTATAACAGCGTGTGATGTAAGTTATATCAACAGTATGATAGTATTAGAGCGTGAGAGACTGACACTGGAATGTATAACAGCGTGTGATGTAAGTTATATCAACAGTATGATAGTATTAGAGCGTGAGAGACTGACACTGGAATGTATAACAGCGTGTGATGTAAGTTATATCAACAGTATGATAGTATTAGAGCGTGAGAGACTGACACTGGAATGTATAACAGCGTGTGATGTAAGTTATATCAACAGTATGATAGTATTAGAGCGTGAGAGACTGACACTGGAATGTATAACAGCGTGTGATGTAAGTTATATCTAAAGTATGATAGTATTAGAGCGTGAGAGACTGACACTGGAATGTATAACAGCGTGTGATGTAAGTTATATCTAAAGTATGATAGTATTAGAGCGTGAGAGACTGACACTGGAATGTATAACAGCGTGTGATGTAAGTTATATCTAAAGTATGATAGTATTAGAGCGTGAGAGACTGACACTGGAATGTATAACAGCGTGTGATGTAAGTTATATCTAAAGTATGATAGTATTAGAGCGTGAGAGACTGACACTGGAATGTATAACAGCGTGTGATGTAAGTTATATCAACAGTATGATAGTATTAGAGCGTGAGAGACTGACACTGGAATGTATAACAGCGTGTGATGTAAGTTATATCTACAGTATGATAGTATTAGAGCGTGAGAGACTGACACTGGAATGTATAACAGCGTGTGATGTAAGTTATATCTAAAGTATGATAGTATTAGAGCGTGAGAGACTGACACTGGAATGTATAACAGCGTGTGATGTAAGTTATATCTAACAGTATGATAGTATTAGAGCGTGAGAGACTGACACTGGAATGTATAACAGCGTGTGATGTAAGTTATATCAACAGTATGATAGTATTAGAGCGTGAGAGACTGACACTGGAATGTATAACAGCGTGTGATGTAAGTTATATCAACAGTATGATAGTATTAGTATTAGAGCGTGAGAGACTGACACTGGAATGTATAACAGCGTGTGATGTAAGTTATATCTAAAGTATGATAGTATTAGAGCGTGAGAGACTGACACTGGAATGTATATACAGCGTGTGATGTAAGTTATATCAACAGTATGATAGTATTAGAGCGTGAGAGACTGACACTGGAATGTATAACAGCGTGTGATGTAAGTTATATCAACAGTATGATAGTATTAGAGCGTGAGAGACTGACACTGGAATGTATAACAGCGTGTGATGTAAGTTATATCTAAAGTATGATAGTATTAGAGCGTGAGAGACTGACACTGGAATGTATAACAGCGTGTGATGTAAGTTATATCAACAGTATGATAGTATTAGAGCGTGAGAGACTGACACTGGAATGTATAACAGCGTGTGATGTAAGTTATATCAACAGTATGATAGTATTAGAGCGTGAGAGACTGACACTGGAATGTATAACAGCGTGTGATGTAAGTTATATCAACAGTATGATAGTATTAGAGCGTGAGAGACTGACACTGGAATGTATAACAGCGTGTGATGTAAGTTATATCTAAAGTATGATAGTATTAGAGCGTGAGAGACTGACACTGGAATGTATAACAGCGTGTGATGTAAGTTATATCTAGAGTATGATAGTATTAGAGCGTGAGAGACTGACACTGGAATGTATAACAGCGTGTGATGTAAGTTATATCAACAGTATGATAGTATTAGAGCGTGAGAGACTGACACTGGAATGTATAACAGCGTGTGATGTAAGTTATATCTAAAGTATGATAGTATTAGAGCGTGAGAGACTGACACTGGAATGTTAACAGCGTGTGATGTAAGTTATATCAACAGTATGATAGTATTAGAGCGTGAGAGACTGACACTGGAATGTATAACAGCGTGTGATGTAAGTTATATCAACAGTATGATAGTATTAGAGCGTGAGAGACTGACACTGGAATGTATAACAGCGTGTGATGTAAGTTATATCAACAGTATGATAGTATTAGAGCGTGAGAGACTGACACTGGAATGTATAACAGCGTGTGATGTAAGTTATATCTACAGTATGATAGTATTAGAGCATGAGAGACTGACACTGGAATGTATAACAGCGTGTGATGTAAGTTATATCTAAAGTATGATAGTATTAGAGCGTGAGAGACTGACACTGGAATGTATAACAGCGTGTGATGTAAGTTATATCAACAGTATGATAGTATTAGAGCGTGAGAGACTGACACTGGAATGTATAACAGCGTGTGATGTAAGTTATATCAACAGTATGATAGTATTAGAGCGTGAGAGACTGACACTGGAATGTATAACAGCGTGTGATGTAAGTTATATCAACAGTATGATAGTATTAGAGCGTGAGAGACTGACACTGGAATGTATAACAGCGTGTGATGTAAGTTATATCAACAGTATGATAGTATTAGAGCATGAGAGACTGACACTGGAATGTATAACAGCGTGTGATGTAAGTTATATCTAAAGTATGATAGTATTAGAGCGTGAGAGACTGACACTGGAATGTATAACAGCGTGTGATGTAAGTTATATCAACAGTATGATAGTATTAGAGCGTGAGAGACTGACACTGGAATGTATAACAGCGTGTGATGTAAGTTATATCAACAGTATGATAGTATTAGAGCGTGAGAGACTGACACTGGAATGTATAACAGCGTGTGATGTAAGTTATATCAACAGTATGATAGTATTAGAGCGTGAGAGACTGACACTGGAATGTATAACAGCGTGTGATGTAAGTTATATCAACAGTATGATAGTATTAGAGCGTGAGAGACTGACACTGGAATAGGTTAAACTATATAGAGTAAAACCTATATCAGTGTCAATGTGAAATTATAGTTGTGTCAGTGGATATTAATGATGATGTAAGTATGATTATGTAAGTATGAATAAACTGTATAATGGAATGTATGAAACCAACCGGAAGAGTGTGTACTAGATTGTATAAGAGTGTATAAAGGTGATGTCACACGAGCGAATTTTCCAGCAATTTTCGATGAACACGTTATTTCTCGTACTATTTTGAGGCTCTTTCACATTGGCATTGGAAACATAATAAAAGGTAAATTATGTCAGGTAGTTTAATTATATGGGTCTTATATTTGTTAACCTGCCAGACTACAATTGCCACCCAAAAATGCCGGAAAAAGTGCTCGTGTGACACCGCCTTAATGAAATGTATGAATGTAAACACACACACACACACACACACACACACACACACACACATGAAGGCTACCAGATAAATAGCCAATGCCAAGTATTATATAATGTGTGAAAGGTTGAAAATAAATATGACAGATTGTGTAGAGGAATGATAATAATGTATAATATATCGTGTGTATATAAGATATATAAGTTATGTACACACAAAATATATCATAGAGACCTGAAAAAGGTGTTACGCCATTAGTAGGTGCAACGTCTTGGGGATTATGATAGTTTGTTTAATTATTAGTGAGAGTGGTCATTTTTTTTTTTTTTTTTTTTTTTCCCCCGAACATTGTGCTTTTAGTTTACTCCCTAGACTAGAAGAACAGCTCTCCAGACCCCATTCAAACTAGAAAATAAAGTAAAACGTCCCCCAGACGTCTTTCAAACTAAATATGTAAAACGTCCCCCAGACCCCTTTCAAACTAAATATGTAAAACGTCCCCCAGACCCCTTTCAAACTAAATATGCATAACTTCCCACACACCACTTTCAAACTAAATATGTAAAACGTCCCCCAGACCCCTTTCAAACTAAATATGTAAAGCGTCCCCCAGACCCCTTTCAAACTAAATATGTAAAACGTCCCCCAGACCCCTTTCAAACTAAATATGTAAAACGTCCCCCAGACCCCTTTCAAACTAAATATGTAAAACGTCCCCCAGACCCCTTTCAAACTAAATATGTAAAACGTCCCCCAGACCCCTTTCAAACTAAATATGTAAAACGTCCCCCCAGACCCCTTTCAAACTAAATATGTAAAACGTCCCCCAGACCCCTTTCAAACTAAATATGTAAAACGTCCCCCAGACCCCTTTCAAACTAAATATGTAAAACGTCCCCCAGACCCCTTTCAAACTAAATATGTAAAACGTCCCCCAGACCCCTTTCAAACTAAATATGTAAAACGACCCCCAGACCCCTTTCCAACTAAATATGTAAATTTGTCGATAGAACAATGTCCTGGCCCCAGGCTGCTTTCTCCGAAATTGCAGGCTCGCTATCGCTCGCCCAGGAATTATCGATACCTTATTGAGTTGAAGTATCTTAAACGTCTTAAAAATGCCAAACTATAGGAGTAAAACAGTAAGGCTCCAAATAGACCCACCGTGCACCAAATAGGGTTAACACGTGAAAGTATAATAAAAGGTATGAGTAAATGATAGCGGGAGATAATGACTTTAGCATTATGGGCTCGTAATGATAGCGGGAGATAATGACTTTAGCATTATGGGCTCGTAATGATAGCGGGAGATAATGACTTTAGCATTATGGGCTCGTAATGATAGCGGGAGATAATGACTTTAGCATTATGGGCTCGTAATGATAGCGGGAGATAATGACTTTAGCATTATGGGCTCGTAATGATAGCGGGAGATAATGACTTTAGCATTATGGGCTCGTAATGATAGCGGGAGATAATGACTTTAGCATTATGGGCTCGTAATGATAGCGGGAGATAATGACTTTAGCATTATGGGCTCGTATGATAGCGGGAGATAATGACTTTAGCATTATGGGCTCGTAATGATAGCGGGAGATAATGACTTTAACATTATGGGCTCGTAATGATAGCGGGAGATAATGACTTTAGCATTATGGGCTAGTAATGATAGCGGGAGATAATGACTTTAGCATTATGGGCTCGTAATCCTAGATCAACCCCAGTAATTACTAGAGTAATTACTATAGTTTGGTCGTATTCCTTACTATAGTTTGGTCGTATTCCTTACTATAGTTTGGTCGTATTCCTTACTATAGTTTGGTCGTATTCCTTACTATAGTTTGGTCGTATTCCTTACTATAGTTTGGTCGTATTCCTTACTATAGTTTGGTCGTATTCCTTACTATAGTTTGGTCGTATTCCTTACTATAGCTTCGTCGTATTCCTTACTATAGTTTGGTCGTATTCCTTACTATAGTTTGGTCGTATTCCTTACTATAGTTTGGTCGTATTCCTAGCCAGTTACGGGGGGTCACTGGCTTTTGTTTTATCTTTCTCTCCTTTTCTCTCTTTCCCTGGCTTGTATCCATTCGGCCCCTTTCAGCCAACTGTTTTAAGATGTTTATCCCCATCCAGGAGTCGATTTATTTCTGGCGAGCGATAGCGAGCCAGGATTGTATGGAGAAATCCGGCTTCGCCGGAAACATTTTTCTATCGAAAAATGTACAAATTTAGCTTGCTGTCAAAAAATATTTATATATAATATGCTGGCTCGCTACTGCTCGCCAGGTAAATATTGACACCTGGATGAGGGTAAACATCCTAAAACAGCAGGCTGAATGGGGCCGAATAGATACAAGCCAAAGAGAGACGAGAAAGATAAAAAAAAAGCGAGGTGGGCTCCCTTAATAGTATACGTACTAATGCTGGTTGTTAAGGTAACGAGAAGTACTGGAACGTTGGTACTGTACTATCATTGTAATTATAATAACTGGAGTCTCTTTATTATCAACTGACGGTAAATTGCAAAGTTCCCATCAAGATTTCTCAGTTATTTTGAAGAGTTTGTAGGGAAATATGGTGATAATTACATAAACCTGGTCTTAACATGATGCAGAGACATATTAGTTTGTAGGGAAATATGGTGATAATTACATAAACCTGGTCTTAACATGATGCAGAGACATATTAGTTTGTAGGGAAATATGGTGATAATTACATAAACCTGGTCTTAACATGATGCAGAGACATATTAGTTTGTAGGGAAATATGGTGATAATTACATAAACCTGGTCTTAACATGATGCAGAGACATATTAGTTTGTAGGGAAATATGGTGATAATTACATAAACCTGGTCTTAACATGATGCAGAGACATATTAGTTTGTAGGGAAATATGGTGATAATTACATAAACCTGGTCTTAACATGATGCAGAGACATATTAGTTTGTAGGGAAATATGGTGATAATTACATAAACCTGGTCTTAACATGATGCAGAGACATATTAGTTTCATATTCTCCCATTAACAATCGATAAATTATCTGCTAAGGGATTCAATTTACCGTCAGTTGAAATATGACCGACTATGGAGTATGATAATGACGGGGTGGGAATACTGCAATACAATAGTAATTATCACCTTACCTTTGGATACCTTTGATAATGACGGGGTGGGAATACTGCAATACAATAGTAATTATCACCTTACCTTTGGATACCTTTGATAATGACGGGGTGGGAATACTGCATACAATAGTAATTATCACCTTACCTTTGGATACCTTTGATAATGACGGGGTGGGAATACTGCAATACAATAGTAATTATCACCTTACCTTTGGATACCTTTGATAATGACGGGGTGGAATACTGCAATACAATAGTAATTATCACCTTACCTTTGGATACCTTTGATAATGACGGGGTGGGAATACTGCAATACAATAGTAATTATCACCTTACCTTTGGATACCTTTGATAATGACGGGGTGGGAATACTGCAATACAATAGTAATTATCACCTTACCTTTGGATACCTTTGATAATGACGGGGTGGGAATACTGCAATACAATAGTAATTATCACCTTACCTTTGGATACCTTTGATAATGACGGGGTGGGAATACTGCAATACAATAGTAATTATCACCTTACCTTTGGATACCTTTGATAATGACGGGGTGGGAATACTGCAATACAATAGTAATTATCACCTTACCTTTGGATACCTTTGATAATGACGGGGTGGGAATACTGCAATACAATAGTAATTATCACCTTACCTTTGGATACCTTTGATAATGACGGGGTGGGAATACTGCAATACAATAGTAATTATCACCTTACCTTTGGATACCTTTGATAATGACGGGGTGGGAATACTGCAATACAATAGTAATTATCACCTTACCTTTGGATACCTTTGATAATGACGGGGTGGGAATACTGCAATACAATAGTAATTATCACCTTACCTTTGGATACCTTTGATAATGACGGGGTGGGAATACTGCAATACAATAGTAATTATCACCTTACCTTTGGATACCTTTGATAATGACGGGGTGGGAATACTGCAATACAATAGTAATTATCACCTTACCTTTGGATACCTTTGATAATGACGGGGTGGGAATACTGCAATACAATAGTAATTATCACCTTACCTTTGGATACCTTTGATAATGACGGGGTGGGAATACTGCAATACAATAGTAATTATCACCTTACCTTTGGATACCTTTGATAATGACGGGGTGGGAATACTGCAATACAATAGTAATTATCACCTTACCTTTGGATACCTTTGATAATGACGGGGTGGGAATACTGCAATACAATAGTAATTATCACCTTACCTTTGGATACCTTTGATAATGACGGGGTGGGAATACTGCAATACAATAGTAATTATCACCTTACCTTTGGATACCTTTGATAATGACGGGGTGGGAATACTGCAATACAATAGTAATTATCACCTTACCTTTGGATACCTTTGATAATGACGGGGTGGGAATACTGCAATACAATAGTAATTATCACCTTACCTTTGGATACCTTTGATAATGACGGGGTGGGAATACTGCAATACAATAGTAATTATCACCTTACCTTTGGATACCTTTGATAATGACGGGGTGGGAATACTGCAATACAATAGTAATTATCACCTTACCTTTGGATACCTTTGATAATGACGGGGTGGGAATACTGCAATACAATAGTAATTATCACCGAACCTTTTGATACCTTTTGATGTGTTCGCCGCTCCTCTAGCGGCACCAAGGAGCGCGACGCCCCTCGTTATGGGTGGTGATTTGGTGCAGTAGACTGTTTGAAGCGACAGCTCGCTCCCTTGCGAGGATGGGCTCGTCTGGCACTTTTTGCAGTTCGACATCTAGGGCTCTCTTGAAGTTGTCTAACGAGATGTCCCTCATGTCTCTTACTCGCCGTGGGAGTTTGTTGAAGAGACGTGGGCCTCTGTGTGATAACCAGCCCTCTCGCAGAGAGCCCATAGCACCCCTGTTATTCATCCGGGGGATTTCGCATTCCCAGCCTCTCCTATCACTGAATTTCATGACTATCGGAGTATGTAGGTTTGGTACTAAACCCTCTGCGATTTTCCACGTGTATATTATTAGATAACGTTCTCTTCTACGTTCCAGTGAGTACAGATTCAGTGCTCTTAAACGCTCCCAATAGTGTAGATGTTTTATCGAACTTATATGCGAAGTGAAATTTCTTTGTACACTCTCTACGTCATTTATTTCACCTGCTTTGTATGGGGATGTTAATACGCGACAGTATTCAAGCCGCGGTAGCACTAGAGATTTGAAGAGCGTTATCATAGGCAATTCACCGCGTGTTTTAAAAGTACGCAGAATCCAACCCGTTAGACGTTTCGCAGCCGCAACTTTGACCTGGTTATGTACTTTGAAACCCATATTTTCAGACATTAATACCCCAAGGTCTTTCACACTGTCTTTCCATTCTATTATGTGGTTAGATTCTGTTAAGTAATTTGTAATTTCTTTAACACCATATTATCTCCGTACCGTATTAATTGGAATTTTTCCTCATTGAATTGCATGTTGTTTTCCCTGGTCCACTGGAACACTACATTCATGTCTTCCTGCAGTCGGCCCGTGTCCTCTTGTGTGTTTACTATCTTGCTTAATTTTGTGTCATCAGCAAAAGACGACACCGTACTGTGTCTGGTGTTGGTATCTATGTCGCAAATTAGTATGAGGAACAGAAGGGGCGCTAGCACTGTTCCTTGGGGCACTGAGCTTTTGACATCCGAAGGCTCAGAAGTGACTTGGTTTACTGCTACCGATTGTTTTCGGTTTACGAGGAAATTGTATATCCACCGTCCGATTTTCCCAGTTATACCTTTTGCTTTCAGTTTGTGGGCTATTATACCATGGTCACATTTATCAACTGCCTTAGCAAAATCGGTGTAAATGACATCCACGTTTTTCTTTTCTTCTAGCGCTTTAAGAATTTTGTCATAGTGTTCCAAAAGTTGTGAGAGACATGATCTTCCCGCTCTGAACCCATGTTGACCGGTGTTGTGTAGTTCATTTGTCTCCATGAATGTTGAAATTTTGTTTCGCAGGACTCGCTCGAAAACTTTAATGATGTGAGAGGTTAGAGCTACCGGGCGGTAGTTTTTTGGTAGTGCTTTACTCCCTCCTTTATGCAGTGGGGCAATTATTGCATTTTTCAAGCTATCTGGTATGTCACCAGTGTCTAGACTCCTTCTCCACATTTTTTTCAGGGGTTTTGAGAGGTTTTCCTTACATTTTTTCATTAGGATCGAATTCCATGAGTCCGGGCCTGGTGCCGAGTGGGAAGGCATGTTGGAAATGGCCTCTTCTATGTCTTTGGACCAAAATCAATATCCAGCATCTGAGGGGTTTCCGTGGGGGAGGTTTCCATGAAAAATATATTTTGGTCTCTGATGACTTTTGTTTCATCAGGCTCACTGAATGCCATTTCATACTGCCTGCTTAAGAGTTAGCTCATTTCCTTTTTGTCCCCTGTGAAAGAGCCGTCCCCTTTGCTCAGTGGGCCGATGTTTGATGTTGTTTTAGCCTTTTGTTTGGCGTATGAAAAGAAGTATTTGGAATTTTCCTTTATACCTGCAATAGCTTTCCTCTCCTCTTCCATATGTTGTAGTGATATTCTTAGCCTTTGTTCAATTTCCACAATTTCTCTATCTATTTCGACCTTTTGCCTATCCTGTAGATTTTGATGTGTGCGTCTTTGTGTGAGTAATTTTCTTCTTCTGTACAGCCTCCTCCTTTCCCGATCTTGTTTGCTTCTTCGTTTTGTTTGTCTTCCAGGTATATGGTGGCTACAGATTTGGGTCATGGTTTCTGTTATTAAGACTAGACATTCTGCTGGTGTCAGGTTATCCATTAAATCTTCCCAGTCTATTTCCTCCATTTCTTGATTTACCTCTTCCCACCTAATGTTTTGTTATTGAAGTTAAATTTACTGAAGGGGCCGGTTTTTGTTCTCGATTCTGAGGTTGTCTGTACACTTTCTAAGGTTGTTTTGATCTCAATTAATTTATGATCTGAGTATGTTGTGTCCGATATGTTAATGCTGTGTACTAGAGAGTCGTTGTTAGTGAAGACCAGGTCTAAGATATTGTTTTCCCGTGTGGGTTCAGCAATATGTTGGGTAAGACTAAAAAAATCACAAAGTTCAAAAAGCTCTCTCATATTAGTATTTGCTTCTCCGGTGTTATTTGCCACTAACTGGTTTTCTAGTTGTCTCCATTTAATGTTTGGTAGGTTAAAGTCTCCTAGCCATATAATATTTGGTGTTGGGTTCCCCAGGGTTTCCACTTCTGATTTTATTTTGTTGAGCTGGGTTTTGAATTTTTCTCTGGATGAGTCTGGAGGCCTGTATGTAACAATAACTGCTAAATTTAGGGATTCTATTTTAACTCCAAGTATTTCCACCACTTCATTACTGTTATTTAGGAATTCAGTACATATCAGTGAGTCATGTATGTACAAGGCTACACCTCCATGTGATCTATGCGTTCTGTCCGCCCTATGTAGGTTGTAACCAGGAATCCATACCTCACTATCTTCCTGATCTTTAATGTGAGTTTCTGGGAGAGCCGCAAATATAGCGTTTCCTTCTTCTAGCAGGTCCCTAATAAATGGTACTTTGTTCGTGGTTCTATTTTTTAGGCCTTGGATATTTGCAAACAAGATTGGGGAGGGATTGTTTGGAGTACTATGTGTACCTAATAGTCTTCGGGATGTATTGGCCACTCTTGGGAGGCCAGGAGGTGCTCGAGGTGTTCTATGTGCTCTTCCATCTCCCTCAGCCTCTTCATCTTCATCTGCCCTTTCCCTCCTTGCCTTTTTCCTCTGTCTCGTCCTCGCATAGCTAGAGAGTTTTTTGGGCTACCATTCGTGTTAGGTCTAGCATATCTCCAAGTCCCTTTAATATGAAAAGCTGGGCATTTCATATTGTAGCAGGTCTTGTTCTCAAGTGATGTCTTGCAAAGGGATGGGTGGTGGTATTTGCAGGTTTCACCAAATCTACATTTTCCATGACTGGTTATGTTGTTGCAAATTTTGGGATGAGCAAATCTACATGAATTCCCATTATATTCGCCCTTTTGACCAAAGTAGCACCTTCTTTCCAGATAATATCTGCACACTGGTGTAGACAACCCCAGTAGGTGTGGCTGGGGCTGCAAGGGGTTATGTGGTGAGCTAAGTGTGGTTGTGGGTGATAGTGGGCTTGGTGTATGGGTGGGTGAGGCCTGCAGGGGGGTGGAGTTACGGGGTCGGTTGTAGGTGGGCAGGTGGCAGTGGTGAGGGGGGAGATGATGTGGAAGGGGAGCCTGATATGGGGGCTTGTTGCATCCTACGTTCATCCTGCAAATGTATTTGATCAACAGCAGTTGGTCAATGGCCATAGATGGGATTAATGTGGGTGTCTTCTGGGTCTGGGGAGGTGTGGGGAGATGTGCGGCAGGGTTTGTGGATATGTAGGGTGCGAAAGGTTGTTGTTCGGCAGGCGATGTGTGTTGATGTGCAGGAGGCAATGTGGGCATTTTCATGGGAAGGTGTGTGTGTGTGGGTTGTGATATTAGTATGGGCCCTGAGGCCCCAATAGTTCCCCATTTTCTGTGAAAGGTAGCTATGTCTTGGCTATATTTCAGTCTATCTTGTACTTCTGTATTTTCTACAGTCTGTATGACTTGCCATGTGATATCGAAACAACTATCGCAGAAATGGAGGTTCTTCCCTCTTGTATTGTACGCCTCATTTATTGGTATCAATCCTATGCAAATCCAGTGGTATGGTTGCTTGCATATCCGACATGCGGTGCCTTTATGCATGTGTATATTCATCTTACAACTCCTACATTTGTCTCTGGTAAACATTTTTGTATGTTTTTTTGTTTTTCCACCCGCCCTTACATGGGGGAGAGAGAGTGAGAGAGAGGGGGGGGGGGCTTGGAGGACAAGGAGGTGTTTGTTACGCGGTTTGTGGGGAGTGTGTGTGGGGGGGGGGGGGGGGGGAAGTGCCACTCGTTTACACTCTTTATGTTTAAACTTTAAGTAACTTTAAGTAACACTTTCAATAATTATCTTATGAAACAGAATTCTCACTGCCCTAACCACTTTTCCCGTTTTTGGTCGACTGTTTAGCGGAATATACGGCACTCTAGGAAAATAACGAACTTTCCAGGCTACCTATATATAGTATCTATTTTAATGTTCATATTTTACCTATCAACTTGATTCAACACTGCTCAGGTTCGAATTTTCACCACATTTGGTGTGGGAGATCTTTCTCTCCAATAACGTCACTACTAACCTGCGATATGGTCGAGAAATAATCTGCACTGATTTAATTTGTTTATATATTGTTATTCTCTGTTTGCTATTATTTACGATATTTGTTTTGTCGGTACCCTTTCCTGTCGAGGTTAAGTTTCGCTTTTGGTAAAATCGTTATAGGGGGAGGGGAGGGGGACGTGTCCAGGAGAGCGAGGGGATATATGTGTTTATGGTCTTTGCGGTCACCGAGGGTATTTTGTTTACAGCATACGTCCTGTTCCCAAGCTAAAAGTTAAAAGTTCCCCTGACTTTAATTCTCTGTATTATACTTTCCTAGTTTATTTACGTGATATACGATGTTCACTATCACTTTTAACTTAGGCTTCCTATTTTCCCATAGCCCTGTTTGATTTCATAGGACTATATAGCTAACACTTTGCTTTGGGACGTAACGGTTTTTTCTTTCCCTTATTCTTTCCACCCGCCTTATGGGCCTGCCCTAGGCCTGTCCTAGACCAGCGCCGTGGCACTGCTGTAGGAGTTAACGGATTTTTTCTCCAAAACGCGTATATCTCTCCAGATATTTTATCAATCGGTTCGATTTTGCACTTCACAGGACCGCGACACTACGTTTGTTTTTGTGTGTGATTTTTTGACCGTTTAATCACCAGTATCCCACGGGACAGTCGAAAAATCCCGGACCGCGACGGACGTGACCCTCCTCTCTGACCGACACTGATGGGTTTAATCTAGGAATATTGGCCATGAAGTGAAGGTATGGCAGTGTTAAAGATGTGTATTATAATGGTCAGGTCAAGTCAGGTGAAGGTATTGAGGGACAAGCCTTTACATAAGCACCTTGTATCTACTTTTCGAAGAGTGTTGAGAGGGGAGAAGGGGAGTTGGAGAGAGTAAGCTGTTGGAGTGGCTTTGTTAGGTGGGTTATTAGTGTAGTGTGAGTTTATATACGAGTGTAATTACTAAGACTAATTATACAGATAGTAAGGAGTAATATTGGAGTACCGGTATGGAATAACAGGTGCGAATATATAAGAGATATGACACTAGGGTATTATTGAGCTTAAATATCAAACTATACCCTGTTCCAAGTAGTTTATATACGAGTGTAATTACTAAGACTAATTATACAGATAGTAAGGAGTAATATTGGAGTACCGGTATGGAATAACAGGTGCGAATATATAAGAGATATGACACTAGGGTATTATTGAGCTTAAATATCAAACTGTACCCTGTTCCAAGTAGGTAGGCCACAAATCGTCAACCCTAACCTCTATAACTCAAACAGAGCTAGAGCAAATGGGCTGTAAATTCTCACACTTTTTCCCTGGTTGACTCTTCCCAAATGGTAGAAATATTAGCTGGATTATCCTAGTTGTTACCCAAGACGCTTTCCACTAGACCAGCCGGCTGGTGTAGCCTAAGTGTAATATGGCATGACACATTACATACCGGTACATACATTTATGTTAACATTGATGTATATAGTTGTAAATCAGGGGGTTGTTATCGTAGTTAGGTCTAGGCTGTACATTTATCATGGCGTAATTAATGTGTTTTAATGTTATCATTTGAAAGAGAGCGTGGGAGTACAACACTTGGGTATACAAGAACATAATTGTAGAGTTAAAATAACAAATAGTAGCTATATAATAAGAATGTGTTGTTAAAATATGATAGTGTGCAGGAGGGAGAACGTGACACGGGGTTATTATAATAATATAATGTGACCTTGCTAATAGTGTATCATAGTAGAGTGTTGTGTTATGATATGAGTGTGCCAGAACGTGACACGGGGTTATTATAATAATATAATGTGACCTTGCTAATAGTGTATCATAGTAGAGTGTTGTGTTATGATATGAGTGTGCCAGAACGTGACACGGGGGTTATTATAATAATATAATGTGACCTTGCTAATAGTGTATCATAGTAGAGTGTTGTGTTATGATATGAGTGTGCCAGAACGTGACACGGGGTTATTATAATAATATAATGTGACCTTGCTAATAGTGTATCATAGTAGAGTTGTGTTATGATATGAGTGTGCCAGAACGTGACACGGGGTTATTATAATAATATAATGTGAACTTGCTAATAGTATATCATAGTAGAGTGTTGTGTTATGATATGAGTGTGCGAGAACGTGACAGTGTAAAACCTGGGGAACTGTTAAGATATTAAAAGTTAGAGTGGTGGGTTATAATAAAATAATGAGAGCACGACGCCTGAGTACAGCTATAATGCTATCTATGGTTATTTATATAATGTATTACATCATGTGTAGTAAAATATTATATATTGAAATACAACGTTTGGTGTGGGTGTATGAGAGAGTAACCATGTAAATATATTAACTAGTAGGCTACTTACAGAGCATTATATTAGCTAAGTGTGAGTAATGAGAACATTGAAACATGATTAGTTTTCCAAGCAATCCTGTTTACATACAAACACTGATGATCAAGTAATCTCCGCAAACTTGGTTTGACGGATATTATAAGAAAGTGTAATGATATAATGTGATGATGTGCCAGAGCGTGGGAGCCTGACAGTGGGGTAGCTGGCACTGTGGTGGCCCTGGGGAGGCACTAGACCACCACTATTAACTTGTTATTATTCTCAACACTATAACCAGTCACCACCATTACCACTACCACTGTCACCACTACCACCATTACTACTACTACCATTAGCACCACCACCACCACTATCACTACTACCATTAGTAATGTGATGATGTGCCAGAGCGTGGGAGCCTGACAGTGGGGTAGCTGGCACTGTGGTGGCCCTGGGGAGGCACTAGACCACCACTATTAACTTGTTATTATTCTCAACACTATAACCAGTCACCACCATTACCACTACCACTGTCACCACTACCACCATTACTACTACTACCATTAGCACCACCACCACCACTATCACTACTACCATTAGTAATGTGATGATGTGCCAGAGCGTGGGAGCCTGACAGTGGGGTAGCTGGCACTGTGGTGGCCCTGGGGAGGCACTAGACCACCACTATTAACTTGTTATTATTCTCAACACTATAACCAGTCATCACCATTACCACTACCACCGTCACCACTACCACCATTACTACTACTACCATTAGCACCACCACCACCACTATCACTACTACCATTAGTAATGTGATGATGTGCCAGAGCGTGGGAGCCTGACAGTGGGGTAGCTGGCACTGTGGTGGCCCTGGGGAGGCACTAGACCACCACTATTAACTTGTTATTCTCAACACTATAACCAGTCACCACCATTACCACTACCACTGTCACCACTACCACCATTACTACTACTACCATTAGCACCACCACCACCACTATCACTACTACCATTAGTAATGTGATGATGTGCCAGAGCGTGGGAGCCTGACAGTGGGGTAGCTGGCACTGTGGTGGCCCTGGGGAGGCACTAGACCACCACTATTAACTTGTTATTATTCTCAACACTATAACCAGTCATCACCATTACCACTACCACCGTCACCACTACCACCATTACTACTACTACCATTAGCACCACCACCACCACTATCACTACTACCATTAGTAATGTGATGATGTGCCAGAGCGTGGGAGCCTGACAGTGGGGTAGCTGGCACTGTGGTGGCCCTGGGGAGGCACTAGACCACCACTATTAACTTGTTATTATTCTCAACACTATAACCAGTCATCACCATTACCACTACCACCGTCACCACTACCACCATTACTACTACTACCATTAGCACCACCACCACCACTATCACTACTACCATTAGTAATGTGATGATGTGCCAGAGCGTGGGAGCCTGACAGTGGGGTAGCTGGCACTGTGGTGGCCCTGGGGAGGCACTAGACCACCACTATTAACTTGTTATTATTCTCAACACTATAACCAGTCATCACCATTACCACTACCACCGTCACCACTACCACCATTACTACTACTACCATTAGCACCACCACCACCACTATCACTACTACCATTAGTAATAGTGTGTTATGTTAAAATGTGTATGGTAAAGGTTGAGGTCCTGCGGGTGAGGTAGGTGTCCGTGCGTAGGTAGGTGGCCCTGGGGACTGGGGAGGCACTAGAACGGCACCCCACTACCTTGCCCTCATTCTCACCACCACCGTGACCGGTTCACCACTACCTGGGTTATACCAACATTATTATCGATAACACTCTTTTACATGTTAACTCCTATTTTATGGCTGTTACTAATGGTGGTATGACTTTGCCTGGGTTATATCTGAATCATTATTATTGTCTAGTGTCGAATAGTTGGGGTGCCCGGCGTTGAAAGTGGGGGGAAAATAGCGGAGGTATCAGCTTGATTATATAGGTACTTAGATATAATTATAGATGTTCATGTAGTACCGTGTATCTGCTTGAATAGATTGATTGGTAGGTATATTGATAGATAGATAGATTATTATGTACCGGTAGTTGCATTTTATCTGATTTGATAATGATGAGATGCAATATTATCTGGGTGCAGTAATGTTTCCTGTACTGCTTCCTCTCTTACTATGTAACTCCTTCCGTTCTCGTTTTATAGTCTCTCCAGCCTGCAACTTTCTTCTTCTTTATTCTAGTTTTCTCATCTTTGTTATTATTTCCACCACCCTACGTTTCATTTACTATCGGTATTTTTGTTTTGTTATCCCAATTATTCCTTTGCTGAGATTAACTCCTTTCTTATTGTAGTGTGTGTTTTTTTTGTTATATCCTCCCTTTATATTTTCCGTTTTTCTTCACTTGTCTCCCATATGCTGTCTTCCTTAACCTCTATTCTACATTGCTACATGGTTCATCTCTCCCCTCCTCCATACCTCTATCCTTTCTCAATCACATAATTATATCCTCATTTCACTTGTTTCGTCTGCTCTACCAGTCTCTCATCTTCCTCTTCCTCTCGTTTTCTTATTTACCTTAGGCCTATATCTCTTGCCAATCTTGTTATCCTTACCTTTCCTACTTCGCTTTCACATTTTCTCTCTCTTTCTTCCTGCTTCCCTCCCCTTCTCTTCTTGTCGTTCTTCCTTCTCTGTTTCTTCTTCACTTGTTTTTTCGTTCCCCCATGTCACCCTCCTCCCCTGCTCTTCAAGTGTTTCTCTCTCTCCTCTCGTCATACTCTCCTCTCTTCAACATATATATTTTACTTCTCAATCTTCGCCAGCTCACTTTTACTTTTCTCTCTTCTCTCCTTTTGCTTAATTCTCTTGCTTTTCTGCTCTTATATTTTCCTCTCGTTTGCTCTGTATTCCCACTTTCCATTCTTCTCTTCTCCTGTCTCTGTCTATTTTCCTCTCGTTTGCTCTGTATTCCCACTTTCCATTCTTCTCTTCTCCTGTCTCTGTCTATTTTCTTATCCTAGTTTTCTCCGTTTCCCTCATTTCCTTCTGTACATCGCTTCTTAACTTCTCTGTATTTTCCTCTCGCTTTCTTCCTTCTTCATGTTTCCTCTTTCCCATTCTTCTCTTCTCTCTCTTTCCTTCCCCCTTTCCACAGCTTTCTCCTCTTTACTTCATCATCAGGCTTCCCTCTTCTCTGCAATCCTTCTCTTTCCTTCTTTCCCTCTATCTATCGTCTCTCCCATTCTTCTCCTCTCCGTTTTCTCTTCCCTTCCCACGTTTTTCTTCTCTCTCTCTCTCTCTCTCTCTCTCTCTCTCTCTCTCTCTCTCTCTCTCTCTCTCTCTCTCTCATAATTTATTTATTTTCCTTTCGTGTCGAATTGAAATATTGCACTTTGCAATATTACTTGTTCTGCATGAGTTGATTTTATTGAATTGTGTAGCTCAATAAAGCTCGCTAGAGCAAATAGCATCTCAGCCGGGATATTTTAATGTGAACGTTTTATATTCCCTGCTTCCCCATTCTCTTAGTTGTGTATACTGTTGTTGTTTTAACCTCTACCCACCGCAATTCTTGCGTCCTCCATTTTCTGTTGATTTTTTTCCGTTTTCATTTTTTATGTCATTTCTGTGTTCACTCTTTTTCCTCCATGTTCTTTTCTTTTCAACTCCTTTAATTCTTCGCCCTTGTTGTTGTTGTTGTTTATGTTGGTGTTGGTTTGTTCTTGTATTTATATGTATTTTTCTTCTTTAATCTATTCTTCTCTGTTGACGGTCCTCCACAAACCATTCAGTCCTTTCTGCCCCTCCTTACGTTTCTCTCTCTCTCCCTCCTTCTTCCTTTCCTCTTAGCAATTCCACGGTACTCTATTCAAATAATTAGAGGGTTAAGGAGTCTATTACACCCCTTCAGTCACTCCCCTTCCCCCTCCTCACTCTCACCCTCTTTCACTCCCTCCCCTACTACCCCTCCCCCCTTCACTCCCTCCCCTACTACCTCCCCCCTTCACTCCCTCCCCTACTACCCCACTTCACTCCCTCCTCTTTCCCCCCCCTTTACTCTCCCTTCCCCTCCACTCCTTTCGCCTCCCCTCCTTCATTTCATCTCCTTTCTTGCCTCCCCTCCTCTCCCTTCCACTCCCCCTCCTCCCCTTTACCCTCCCTCCCTCCCATTCTGTCAAGTCTAGAAGAAAGAAGAGGGGAATTAGATTGAAGATCGTGATTCAGGTGTTTTTTTTTTTTTTTTTATGTTGTTGTTCCCCAAGCTGCCTGGCCGAACAGCCCCAAGGCCCCGAGCAAGGCCAAGGCCATAACCGAGCGCCCCCACAGAACCCTCCATGCCGACCACAATAAAGCCTGGGTGACCGAAGCCACTCCATGGCGGGGAGCTGAGGAGGGTGCAGAAACGCCCGGGAAACCAAAGCCCCACCCAGGGCCCTGTGCCCCTCAGCAATTATGAAGAGAAAGTTGAGGGGCAAAGGAAAAATGTGACGCTTTGGCTTCCAATCTTGATAGATTGGGAGGTCAATCCACGGAAGAGACGCCGTCACTTGAGATCTAGAAAATATATAAGTAAAAGGAACAGTCAGAGTAAGCTATGGGTATGGCAGAGATCGCTCAGTTCTCACTCTGATAGACCAGCCCATCACCATTTTTTTTTTTTTATTATTCCTTCTTATGGTATAAATTATAATTTTAGGGTGATAGTAACGTTTGTTATGTAAAACATAGGGTAGGGTAATATAGACTTCGTTTGAGTGCCGTACACAATGAATCATTAGACCTCCGACTCCCAAATGTCATTACTAAAGTGAATAAGATCATGGATCTTATTGAAACTGAAAAGTAGAGCATCGTAAAATTGACATGATTAACATTTTTTGTATATTGGTTCACAGTGAACGACCTTTCTCAGCTTAGGAAGAATCTCTAGTAATGGAAGGAGTAAAAGTTATCTCACTAACCACATAACCACAGATCCTTTCTAAACAGAAATAGAATATCTACTAATAGCGAGAATAAAATATGAAATGCGTAATAGTATACTAAAAGTGAATTACTAATTTGGTGATGGATACTTGGTGACTTACTAATGGAATCCTAGGTTACCTAGTGATTGAGTTGTTACCTCCAGACTGAGTGGTTAAGTATTAGACAACTTGGTATTTCAAGTTGGTTGTGTGAGGAACTTGTTTAACCTAATCTATAATTACATAGGAGGCTACAAATATCAGATGGACTATAATTGTGTGAACATATTCGTGACGTTCGTGTATGTGTTATTCCCCTGTGTATATATCCGTAACTGTAATAATACAACGGGAGAAGTGTATATGCTCGTAAGCTCTCCTTTGTTTACTACACGGTCAAGGTGAGAGGTAGAGCAACCTGTGTATATATCCGTAACTGTAATAATACAACGGGAGAACTGTATATGCTCGTAAGCTCTCCTTTGTTTACTACACGGTCAAGGTGAGAGGTAGAGCAACCTGTGTATATATCCGTAACTGTAATAATACAACGGGAGAACTGTATATGCTCGTAAGCTCTCCTTTGTTTACTACACGGTCAAGGTGAGAGGTAGAGCAACCTGTGTATATCCGTAACTGTAATAATACAACGGGAGAACTGTATATGCTCGTAAGCTCTCCTTTGTTTACTACACGGTCAAGGTGAGAGGTAGAGCAACCTGTGTATATCCGTAACTGTAATAATACAACGGGAGAACTGTATATGCTCGTAAGCTCTCCTTTGTTTACTACACGGTCAAGGTGAGAGGTAGAGCAACCTGTGTATATATCCGTAACTGTAATAATACAACGGGAGAACTGTATATGCTCGTAAGCTCTCCTTTGTTTACTACACGGTCAAGGTGAGAGGTTAGAGCAACCTGTGTATATATCCGTAACTGTAATAATACAACGGGAGAACTGTATATGCTCGTAAGCTCTCCTTTGTTTACTACACGGTCAAGGTGAGAGGTAGAGCAACCTGTGTATATATCCGTAACTGTAATAATACATCGGGAGAACTGTATATGCTCGTAAGCTCTCCTTTGTTTACTACACGGTCAAGGTGAGAGGTAGAGCAACCTGTGTATATATCCGTAACTGTAATAATACCACGGGAGAACTGTATATGCTCGTAAGCTCTCCTTTGTTTACTACACGGTCAAGGTGAGAGGTAGAGCAACCTGTGTATATATCCGTAACTGTAATAATACAACGGAGAACTGTATATGCTCGTAAGCTCTCCTTTGTTTACTACACGGTCAAGGTGAGAGGTAGAGCAACCTGTGTATATATCCGTAACTGTAATAATACAACGGGAGAACTGTATATGCTCGTAAGCTCTCCTTTGTTTACTACACGGTCAAGGTGAGAGGTAGAGCAACCTGTGTATATATCCGTAACTGTAATAATACAAGCGGGAGAACTGTATATGCTCGTAAGCTCTCCTTTGTTTGCTACACGGTCAAGGTGAGAGGTAGAGCAACCTGTGTATATATCCGTAACTGTAATAATACAACGGGAGAACTGTATATGCTCGTAAGCTCTCCTTTGTTTACTACACGGTCAAGGTGAGAGGTAGAGCAACCTGTGTAAGTACCGTTGTAATTGTATGGTCCGGAGTCTGCTGGCACATATGGTGGAGTGTTGCTTTACTCGGGGGGTTTCGGGTTATAAGACTTACTAGCAGGGGTACCCGGCGTTGCCCGGGTTTAAATTCTACTACCATAATCACCATCATCAATCACTACTACCACAATCATCACAATACTACTACTACCACCATAATCAACGGCCTCGATCTCCCTGTGCCTCATTAAACGGCGACGACCTCGATTTCGGCCGCTAAATGACCTCCGATTTTGGATCTGACCTCATCCGTAACCCCATTTTGGGGGGCTGCGAACAACTTTCGTTCCATACACCTTTTCGATCGGAGGCCTCCTTCTGCCCCAAACGGCGATTTCTTTCAATTGTTTAAAAAAAAAATCAATTTCGGCCTCGAAACGACCTCCGATCGTGGCCTCGCCCCCTCTATGACCTGACCCAGGTCAATTGACACCCACATGCAAAGTTTCAGCTCCCCAGGTCCAAAACTGCGGCCGCCTATTAAGAACAGACACACACACACACACACGGACAATCGAAAATATTATATACTGTAGATACATGGGAAAGGATTCACGTTCCCCACTAATGGAAAGTCAGCCCTCACGCCTTTTACATTTATCCAGTATCAGTATATAACCATTGAATATTATTATTGTATGCAACTGAATGTATATATTTTTTTTTTTTTTTTCTATGTGATTGAGGGAGGCAAAAGGCATAACTGCCTATAGCGAGTGCCTCCCCCATAGTTGAAAGAGTGACAGGGCCAAAATCAAGGGACGTTCGAGCCAAAATGCCTGGACACACGGAGTTTGAAGCAATTTAAGTCATAGGAAGCGGGAAAAACTGATTCTGGGAGAGAGTTTCAGAGCTCAGCTGTTGAGTAGAAGAAAGTTTGAGAGTAACGTTTCACTCTTGGGTTGGAGAGTTGCACAGAGTAGGGGTGGGATTGAGTTGCAAGACGGGTACCACGTGCCCTACGTAAAGGAGGTGGTATGCACTGGGATAGCTCTGAGGAACACTGATTATTATAGTAGCGATAGAATAGCGAGAGAGATGCAACATTGCGGCGGAGAGAGAGAGATTGCAGAGAGGAGAGTTGGTGAGTGGACGGGAGTTAATGATACGAAAGGCCTTCCTTTCAACCTTGTCTAGGAGAGCGGTGTGAGAGGAACCTCCCCACACATGTGAACAATACTCAATACAAGGGCGCACTATGCCCCTGTACAGAGCAAGAAGCTGTGCAGGGGAAAAGAACCCCCTAAGGCGGTTGAGCACACCCAGCTTCTGGGAGGCTGCCTTAGCAAGACTGGTAATATGGTCCTTCCAAATGAGAGCAGAAGAAAAAGAGACACCAAGAATATTGAGAGAAGATGAAGGGTTGATTTTTGTATTGTTGAAGAATAAGGGATAGTCCGCTGGGAGATCCTGACGGGTAGATAGATGGAGAAATTGGGTTTTGGAAGCATTAAAGTTAACAAGGTTTTCTCTGCCCCAATTGGAAATAGTATTTAGATCAGAATTTAAGAGTTGTATGGCTTCATTACGTTTGTCGTTGAGGGATTGCTGGCTGGGCGTTCTGAAAAAGTAATGGAGTAGTGTAAGGTTGAGTCGTCTGCGTATGAATGGATGGGAATTAAGGTACAGTTAAGGAGATCATTTATAAAAATTAGAAAGAGAATAGGAGATAGGACAGAGCCCTGAGGAACACCGGAGTTTATAGGGTGAGGAAGTGAACAATGGCCGTCCACAACCGCGGCTATGGAACGGCCGGAAAGGAAATTAGAGACAAAGGCACAGATGGAGGGATAGAAACCGAAGGAGGGTAGTTTAGAAATTAAAGATTTATGCCAGACTCTATCGAAGGCTTTTGATATGTCTAGTGCAATAGAAAAAGTCTCACCGAAGTCCCGAAAGGAGGATGACCAAGAGTTAGTAAGATATGAAAAAAGATCACCAGTAGAGCGACCCTTAAGGAAGCCATACTGGTGATCTGAGAGCAGATTATGAGAAGAGAAATGCTTAAGAAATTTGGAAGCAAGAATAGTTTCAAAAATTTTAGAAAGACAAGAAATGAGAGCAATTGGACGATAGTTGGAGGGTTGAGAGCGGTCACCCTTCTTTGGGACAGGTTGAATGTGAGCAAACTTCCAGCATGAAGGGAAGACGTTAGAGGATAGACAGAGACGAAAGAGTTTGCCTAGGCAGGGAGTCAGCACGGAAGCACAGTTTTTGAGAACAACAGGAGGAACACTGTCCGGACCGTACGCCTTATTAGTGTTAAGCCCAGAGAGGGTAGAAAGTACATATTTTGAAGAGATTAGGATATTAGGCATAAGTAAGAGAGAGGAGGGCGGAGAGGGAGGAATAGCACCGGAATCATCCAAGGTGGAGTTTCTAGCAAAAGTTTGAGCGAAGAGTTTAGCTTTGTCAGAGGAAGAAGTGATGGTTGTGCCATCAGAGTGGGAAAGGGGAGGGAAAGACGAGGAAGAGAAATTGTTGGAGAGGTTTTTGGCTAGATGCCAGAAAGCTTGGGAAGAGCTAGAGTTGGATAGTTCAGTGCATTTATTATTGATGAAAGAGTGTTTGGCAAGTCGAAGAACAGATTTGGCTTGATTCTGGGCAGAAACATATGAAGAATGAGAGTCTTGAGTTTTAAGGCGTCGGTACCGTTTGAATGCTTCCTCCTTATTGCGGACAGCAGTAGAACAGGTGTGAGTAAACCAAGATTTTTTAGCATTAGTCTGAGAGAAAGAGAATGGAATGTATCAGTATATAACCATTGAATATTATTATTGTATGCAACTGAATGTATATACTGGCATGTTAATGTTGTCTTATTGTCGTATGTTGCACAACAAAAGGCATCCATAGATAACATACAGTTGATATAGTTACATAATGAAGAATATAATAGTTGGATACTATATATGAGTGGCTACACACGATATTATCCTCCAAGGTAACTAAGAGCCATTCTTACAACTCCATCCTTAGTCTTCATTATAACGCCCTCATATCACTGATACATCCACTATCACCCTTCTCTTACACACACACACTCTCTCTCTCTCTCCATCACCACCACCACTATTTATCTTCACCTCCATTACCACCACTACTATTCCCTCCCCCTCCATCACCACCATCACCACCGCTTCTCTCCACCTCCTCCACACTTCCACCCCTACTAATCTCCCCTTCTCTCTTCTCCACCACCACCACCACCACCGCTTCTCTCCACCACTACTACTACTTCCCTCCTCCTTATCTCCCCCACCACTAACCACCACTACATTCCCTCCCCCTCTCTGCCCTCCACTACCATGCTATCGTAGTATATAAATCAGCAATTACTGTTTTTTGGCACCCCTGACCATATAGTTCTGGCCTTCCTCCTCGCTCTATGGACACTGCTTTTTCCAATCTGTTTTTTTTTTTTTTTTTTTTTTTTTTGTATGCCGTGTATTGTGCGGCTGTTGTTGTTGTTACTGCTTATGTTGTTGTTTTTGGTGGTGGTGGTAGTGTGTGTGTGTGTGTGTGTGTTTGTTTGTTTACTTCGCATGCACTAATTCAATTCCGTATACCTTCCCTTCATCACACTGCCCCCCACCCCCCCCCTTCTCTCTCTCTCTCTCTCATACTTAATACGGTACCTCCTTCACTACGTCTATTTATTCTCTTTCCCTCTTTCTCGTCATTCCCTTATCATCCTCCCCCCTCCCCTCCTCTGCCCCCCCCCCACACACACACTCACTCTCCCCTCCCCTTCTCTGAGTCATCACAGAGGTAGCAATGACTATTATGGTGCAGGGGGATGATTGGTTAAAAAAAAAGAAAAAAACACTATAATACCTTGACGCTCTTCTTCCTTCTATCATCATTGGTTTTATTAGTTTCCTTATGTCCCACCATTTGCTTACTTTCTGTTTCCTGCCTTCCTTTCTTCCTTTTTTTATCTACCTTTCTTCCTCTTCAGCTTTGTTGCCTTCTGCTTCATTTGTATTTAATATTGTCTTGTTTTTGTTGTTATTGGTGTTGATGTTTTTATGTTGACGTTGTTGACGTTGATTATGTTATGGCGGTGGTAGTGGTAGTGTGTGTTTTGTTGTTGTTATTGGTGTTGATGTTGTTGACGTTGATTATGTTATGGCGGTGGTAGTGTGTGTTTTGTTGTTGTTATTGGTGTTGATGTTGTTGACGTTGATTATGTTATGGCGGTGGTAGTGGTAGTGTGTGTTTTGTTGTTGTTATTGGTGTTGATGTTGTTGACGTTGATTATGTTATGGCGGTGGTAGTGTGTGTTTTGTTGTTGTTATTGGTGTTGATGTTGTTGACGTTGATATGTTATGGCGGTGGTAGTGGTAGTGTGTGTTTGTTGTTGTTATGGTGTTGATGTTGTTGACGGTCATTATGTTATGGCGGTGGTAGTGTGTGTTTTGTTGTTGTTATTGGTGTTGATGTTGTTGACGTTGATTATGTTATGGCGGTGGTAGTGGTAGTGTGTGTTTTTGTGAATGTTTCCTGCGTGAGTTACAAGGGGTTATGAGGAATATATAGTATCTCAAAACCGTGCAATACATACCAGGGAGTTATTAATGAAAATTATTGTTGTTTACAAAATACCATCTACTCTCTTCCTTGGCTGCTGTACTGAGGAACTTCAGTAAATACAATGTTGGAGGAAGGTTTATTCTAGGTAGGTAGATGTGAGTTGATATCAGTACCGTACGTGAAGTGTCCACATTTACAAGTACTGTATATGCCTCTTCAGATCTAAAGATGTAATTTATATCCATGGTTGCGTGTGTATTCGTATTGAGTGTGTGTGTGTGTGTGTGTGTGTGTGTGTGTGTGTGTGTGTGTGTGTGTGTGTGTGTGTGAGAGAGAGTGAGTGTGAGAGAGTATTGTGATATTGTAGGAATATAATATAGTTGAGTGAATGTTGGTTTGTGTACGTACAGTATATAAATATTGTAGGAATATAATATAGTTGAGTGAATGTTGGTTTGTGTACGTACAGTATATAAATATTGTAGGAATATAATATAGTTGAGTGAATGTTGGTTTGTGTACGTATATAAATATTGTAGGAATATAATATAGTTGAGTGAATGTTGGTTTGTGTACGTATATAAATATTGTAGGAATATAATATAGTTGAGTGAATGTTGGTTTGTGTACGTACAGTATATAAATATTGTAGGAATATAATATAGTTGAGTGAATGTTGGTTTGTGTACGTATATAAATATTGTAGGAATATAATATAGTTGAGTGAATGTTGGTTTGTGTACGTATATAAATATTGTAGGAATATAATATAGTTGAGTGAATGTTGGTTTGTGTACGTATATAAATATTGTAGGAATATAATATAGTTGAGTGAATGTTGGTTTGTGTACGTATATAAATATTGTAGGAATATAATATAGTTGAGTGAATGTTGGTTTGTGTACGTATATAAATATTTGTGTCCCCCTTTCCATCAGTTTGCTCTCACTATATAAATGATGTTCTCCTTGTTTCCTTGTAGCTCTTCCTTATTTCCGTATAGCTGTAATATATTGTGATATACTAAATAGTGCCTGTATATTTACAAATAAATATGAATTGAGTTGAATATTACCTGGAGGAGCCCATTATTTAGTGTACCGTATATATTTACAGTATTTGTGGTTGTATTTAGTGTATATATTTACAGTATGTATGGTTGTATTTAGTGTATATATTTACAGTATTTGTGGTTGTATTTAGTGTATATATTTACAGTATGTGTGGTTGTATTTAGTGTATATATTTACAGTATTTGTGGTTGTATTTAGTGTATATATTTACAGTATTTGTGGTTGTATTTAGTGTATATATTTACAGTATGTATGGTTGTATTTAGTGTATATATTTACAGTATGTGTGGTTGTATTTAGTGTATATATTTACAGTATGTATGGTTGTATTTAGTGTATATATTTACAGTATGTGTGGTTGTATTTAGTGTATATATTTACAGTATGTATGGTTGTATTTAGTGTATATATTTACAGTATGTGTGGTTGTATTTAGTGTTATATTTACAGTATGTGTGGTTGTATTTAGTGTATATATTTACAGTATGTGTGGTTGTATTTAGTGTATATATTTACAGTATGTGTGGTTGTATTTAGTGTATATATTTACAGTATGTGTGGTTGTATTTAGTGTATATATTTACAGTATGTGTGGTTGTATTTAGTGTATATATTTACAGTATGTATGGTTGTATTTAGTGTATATATTTACAGTATGTGTGGTTGTATTTAGTGTATCTATTTACAGTATTCTGTGGTTGTATTATATTAGTGTATATATTACAGAGGAGCCATTATTTAGTGTTCAGTAGTCCTCCTCTCTAGTGTTGTATATATTACCTGTGCCTCTATATTACCTGGAGGTATTTAGTGTTCAGTAGTCCTCCTTCTCTAGTGTTGTAAACCCCTTATATTACCTGTGCCTCTATATATTACCTGGAGGAGCCCATTATTTAGTGTTCAGTAGTCCTCCTTCTCTAGTGTTGTAAACCCCTTATATTACCTGTGCCTCTATATATTACCTGGAGGAGCCCATTATTTAGTGTTCAGTAGTCCTCCTTCTCTAGTGTTGTAAACCCCTTATATTACCTGTGCCTCTATATATTACCTGGAGCCCATTATTTAGTGTTCAGTAGTCCTCCTTCTCTAGTGTTGTAAACCCCTTATATTACCTGTGCCTCTATATATTACCTGGAGGAGCCCATTATTTAGTGTTCAGTAGTCCTCCTTCTCTAGTGTTGTAAACCCCTTATATTACCTGTGCCTCTATATATTACCCCTATAGTAATTTAAGGGGGGTCACCGTTTTTTTGTTGTTTATCTTTCTCTCCTTTTCTCTCTTTCCCTGGCTTGTATCCATTCGGGCGGCCCCATTCAGCCAACTGTTTTAAGACGTTTATCCCCATCCAGGTGTCGATTTCTTCCTGGCGAGCGATAGCGAGCCAGCATTGTATGGAGAAATCCGGATTCGCCGGAGACATTTTTCTATCGAAAAATGTAAAAATTTAACTTGCTGTCAAAGCAAAAAAATATATATACTGGCTAGCTACCGCTCGCCAGGAAAATATTGACACCTGGATGGGGGTAAACGTCTTAAAACAGTAGGCTGAATGGGGCCGAATGGATACAAGCCAAAGAGAGAGGGAGAGAAAGAGAAAAAAAGCGAGGTGGGCTCCCTTAAGCTCTCCACCCCTCCCCCATACCTTTTTTTTCTGGCCATCCATCTTCCACCTTTCCCTCCCTTACGTCCCCCATTTTCTGGCCATCCATCTTCCACCTTTCCCTCCCTTACGTCCCCCATTTTCTGGCCATCCATCTTCCACCTTTCCCTCCCTTACGTCCCCCATTTTCCTCTTTCTTTTCTAATGATGCACACTCCACCTTGAGCCACATACAAGATTTTGTAAAAATTGGAATGGAAACTTTTATTCCTCATCAAAAGTACAGTAAAAGATCTAATTCACCTAAATGGTTTGACCATAATTGTGCTAGAGTAACTGAACAAAAAGCAATAGCCTACAATGCATACACAAGATCAAAAACACATGAAGCCTTTAATTACTTTAGAAACATCAGAAATCATGCCAAAACTGTATTAAACCTAACTAAATCAAACTTTCTCCATAAGCAGGCAAATAAACTTCTAAATAATCCAAATGATAACAAAATATTTTGGTCTACTCTTAACTCATTCAAATCCAACTTCACTACTGCTTCATCCATTCCACCATTAAAATCTCCGACTGGCAATCTTGTAAGTGACCCACGAGGTAAAGCTAACCTTCTTGCAGATATTTTCTCCACCAACTCAACCTTAGATGAAATAAATCAAGATGTCCCTGTACTTAATTTTAATTCACCTGAAATTCCCTCACTTAAGATCCACACCAGACATGTCAAAACTATTTTGCAGAATCTCTCAGTAGATAAGGCTCCTGGTCCAGATGAAATTCCTCCAATAGTACTTAAGAATTGCTCCTTGGTGCTCGCTCCTGTATTGGCAAAATTTTCCGTCTGTGTACTCATACCTCATGCTTCCCAGTACCCTGGAAAGAAGCAAACATCCATCCAGTTCCTAAAAAAGGTGCCTCTTCAGATCCATCAAACTACAGACCAATAGCTATAACTTCCACTCTTGGCAAAGTTTTTGAAATTATATTAAATAATCACATAATTAAGCATCTGGAGAATAATAAATTAATCAGTGATAGGCAATATGGTTTTAGACGATGTCGATCAACTGCAGACATTCTTTGCCTTCTTACGCATCAAATCAACCAAGCTACAGACCAACATGGTGAAACACATACAATAGCACTGGATATATCAAAGGCATTTGATAGAGTCTGGCATCAATCCTTATTGTCGAAGATGTCACATTACGGCCTTGCATCATTAGTTCCACTAATTTCTTCTTATCTTCATAACAGAAAAATACGTGTAATGGTAGATGGCCTTTATTCTCAATTCCACTCAATAAATGCTGGTGTTCCCCAGGGATCAGTTTTGGCCCCAACTCTGTTCCTCATTCATATCAATGATCTCATATCTACCACTCATAATCCAATACATTCCTACGCAGATGACTCAACACTCCACAGTTCCTTCACATTTACCAATTCTTTCACCCAACCCGATCTTATAAATTCAAAAATAAACACTGCAATTTCTCTGAACCGGGACCTTTCTAGAATTAATGAATGGGGACAAGAGAATCTAGTTTCCTTTAATGCACAGAAAACCAAGTACATTCAATTTTCTAACCGACAGAATCTCACTGACTCCCATATATTTTTTAATGATGTAAATATTCCCACTTCCCCTAGTATTGACATTCTCGGTGTAACATTAACTACTAACTTGAGCTGGACACATTATGTTAGAAGCATTGCTAAGAATGCCTCTAAAAAACTGGGACTCCTGTACAGAGTTCGAGAATTCTTCACTGACGAGCAGTTGGCCGTAATATATAAAAGTCATGTGCGCTCTCAGATGGATTACTGTTCACCTCTGTGGGGTGGAAGTGGAGTGGTTGCATTGAGGCAGTTGGACAAAATTCAAAATAAAGCTATTAGATTAATCAATAACCCTGCAATCACACAGGACCTTCCTACATTAGCCATACGAAGAAACGTTGCATCCCTTGCATTATTCTACAGATATTTTCACAGCAATTGTTCCGAGGAACTTGCTTCAATTGTGCCGCCTCTCCACATCTTTCCCCGTAGAACTAGGGCAGCTGAGAGCGCCCATTAATTTACACTTTCTCCTCCACAATGCAGAACTTCTGCTTATCAAAATTCATTTATCCCCAGAGCTACTACTCTTTGGAATTCACTTCCCTCGAATTGCTTTCCACAAACTTACAATCAACAAATGTTTAAATCCAGTTGTTACAAACATTTTATGAATGGAGGATGCCTTTAGGCACATGGACCTTTTTGTTTTATCTGTGTTTTTCCTTCCTCCGTTCATTGTCTCTTAAAAAAAAAAAAAAAAAAAAAAAATTCCCCCCTTCTGTTCTCCCTTAGTTGTCCACTGTTTGTCTATACTGTTTATCATGTGCTCTTATTTATTCTTTTCTCTTCCTCGTCTCATATTTAGTCTGTTTCTATAATTGTTTCTCCTCCTCTGCGACCTTCCCTCTGCTGTCCATGCCTTCCTCTCGTCTCTTTCCTTCGCTAGTGTTGTAACAATACGTTACTTGCGCCTCTCTCTGTATTCACCCTATAATAATTTAACCCTTTTTGGCTCGAACTTCCCTTGATTTTGGCCCTGTCATTCTTTCAAGTATGGGGGAGGCAGTCGCTATAGGCAGTTCTGCCTTTTGCCTCCCTCAATCACATAGAAAAAAAAAAATCCTCATCTTTTCCCCTTAATTTGTTTCCTCTTTTCTTCTTTTCTTCTACTCTTGTCTTCTATTTCGCCTCCTTTTCCCTTTTTTTTTATCTCTCCCTTCCACCTTCTCCTCTTCCTCCTCCTCCTCCTCCTCCTCCTCCCCCCCCCCCCCCCCCCTCCCCCTCCCCAGACATTACCAAGATGTAGAACCTGTGATTTCTACGCTTTTTTGTTCTGTGTGCAAAATATAATCCTTCTCTACTTCCTCAATCTCCCCCTCTCTACCACCCCTCCCCCACCTCCTAACCACCCCCCCCCCCTCTTTTCCACCCACTATCCCCTCTAACCCCCCTTCCACTACCCCCATTACATTTACTCTATATTAGCCCTCTACCACCACCTACTTCTCTTTCCAACTCCTTCCCTTCACGTTGTCTTCTTCCTTCTTTCTCCTCTTCTTCCTGCATATCGTATACTAACGTGTTCAGCCAGATGACAACTATACTATCTTATTTTTTTGAATCTGTACACCAATTGTGATTGTATTCAGGTTTGCAAGAATATCACATAGAGGTTAAAACCCACGTGACGCCGATTTGCACGAGTAATGATAGCGTGAAATTATGCTTGAGTGTTGTACTGGTACGGTAGTTATTACAATTCCATCATATTTTCAAGGATTTGTTTTGCTTATTCTTACAGTAAATTATGCTTGAGTTGTACTGGTAGTTATTAATTCCATCATATTTTCAAGGATTTGTTTTGCTTATTCTTACAGTAAATTATGCTTGAGTGTTGTACTGGTAGTTATTACAATTCCATCATATTTTCAAGGATTTGTTTTGCTTATTCTTACAGTAAATTATGCTTGAGTGTTGTACTGGTAGTTATTACAACTCCATCATATTTTCAAGGATTTGTTTTGCTTATTCTTACAGTAAATTTCGCTTTGCAAGATTGAACTGCAACACTCAAAATTATTTATTGATGAGGGGGAAAATTGAGTGAGGAAGCTTCCTATGGTATAATTGAGTGAGGAAGCTTCCTATGGTATAATTGAGTGAGGAAGCTTCCTATGGTATAATTGAGTGAGGAAGCTTCCTATGGTATAATTGAGTGAGGAAGCTTCCTATGGTATAATTGAGTGAGGAAGCTTCCTATGGTATAATTGAGTGAGGAAGCTTCCTATGGTATAATTGAGTGAGGAAGCTTCCTATGGTATAATTGAGTGAGGAAGCTTCCTATGGTATAATTGAGTGAGGAAGCTTCCTATGGTATAATTGAGTGAGGAAGCTTCCTATGGTATAATTGAGTGAGGAAGCTTCCTATGGTATAATTGAGTGAGGAAGCTTCCTATGGTATAATTGAGTGAGGAAGCTTCCTATGGTATAATTTTGTTTACACCTATTCTGTTATTCCAATGATATCCAGCGATAAATCTGCTCGTAACTCTAACCTTTTTTCCCTTTGATTCTCGTAGTATCGAGAAGAAATACAAAACTTATTTAATCTATCTATCTATCTATCTATTGTCGGACGCCTTACACTCACACATACACGAAATTTATATACAGGTTATCAGGTATTCTGCTTTACTAAAAAATGGAGTGCTAATCCCCTAGACTGCAATTCGAAAGCCGAGTAACGTAGTCTGTTTTGGTAGCCCCGTCAGTCGTGATCGATTTGAAAGAAAAATCCATAATTTCTTACCTTCGTTATAACGAGTGTCGATCTAAATTGGATGAAAATGTATGGTCGTAGTACTCAGTTAGTAGGAATATACATTAATATAAGATAGGCCTATACTATAAATATATGCTTTCATTGTCTGGTTGAAAGGGTTTATGTGGTCGGTGTAGTGTGAACTCTACTGGTTCCCTTCATAGTCGTATGTTGTGTCGTACGGTACCTAAATACTGTATTTTATATACAGTATTTCCTAGTTACCCAGCACTGTAATACCCGTGTTGCTCTCTTCTGTTATTCGCTTATCTCTTACTTCCCTTCTTTCCCATGCACACCGCAATATTCCTCTCCACCCGTGCCCTGCTCTACCCACACTCCTTCCCTCCATTCCTCTCCCAATTCACCCCTCTTCTCCTTTCCCCCGACCTTATTCCCTCTTCTTTTCTCATTTTTCATATCTCTCACTTTCTCCCCTCTTTCACCTACCCCCTCCTACCTCCCCAACTCTGACACATCCCCCCTCCCCCCATTTCCCGGTAACTTACAACCATGGAGTGTGTTAAGTACTACCTACCCTACCTCACTTATATCAGGTTCATTTACTATTATGTTTCCCTTCACTCTTATCTCTCAGTGATTCGTTCTTTGTTTTCACCAGTCTCCTCAAATCTCATCCCCCTCCCCCTTTTTCCTTCCCTCCTCAACTAACCCCCTTTATCCTTAACTCCTTCCCTTCCTCTCATTCTCTCTCCCTTCCTTCGAACGTCTCCCCAACTTTAACCCCCCCCCCCCCCCTCTCTCCTCCTTATAATAATTCGTCGTAAACACCACCTTAGGAGATAAAGGGCAGTTTTTACACCTCCTGTGCCTTGTTCGCCCCCATGCCTTACACCTCCGGACCTTACATCACATATTTCCGGTTCATTCACTCTTTGTTTTCCCTTATTCTCCTTGTTTCTTTGTGATATAATATGTATTGTTTAACTTGCCTCCTTCTCAATTCCCCTTCCTCCCTCCCCCCCTCCTCTCACCCTTTAAATCCTTAACTCCCTCCCTCTCTCCTCTCCTTTCCCCTCTCTCCCTCTTAACATGTCCCCAACTTTTCTCTCTCCCTCACTCAGTAATCTGTCCTAAACATCGTCCTGGGAGTTGTAAGAGTAGTTTTTACACCCATAGACTATATACCTACCGTATCCAACCTCACCTCTTTCCGGTTCATTTCCCCTTTCTTCCTTCACTATTCTTGTTTATTAGTGACTTATTCTCTGTTGTATCACCTGCCTTCTAGTGATTACTTCTCGGTTGTCCCGCTGCCTTCTTTTCGACCGGCCCCCCCCCCCCCCCTCTCTCTATCTCTCACTCACTTTCACTCTCTATCTTTCTCTTGGCCCGCAAGGTTTCTGAGATACTAACTATTCCTTGTAAGTCCTTGTAACTCTCTCATGATTTCTTCCTCCCCAACTCTCCCCCTTCCTCCCTAACTTCGTCCCTCCCTCTTAACTTGTCCCCAACTTTGCTCCCTCCTTCCCTAGTAATTCGTCCTAAACACCGTCCTGGGAGACTTAAGGCCGTTTTTTACACCTAGACTATTACCTTACCTCTCTTTTATTTTCGCTTCAATCGCTCTTTCTCCCCTCACTTGCCTCTGTTTAGCTACCCCCTCCCCCTCTCTTGCTCTCGCTCTCTCTCTCTCTCTCTCTCTCTCGCGCTCTCTCTCTCTCTCTCCTCTATTTCCCTTCTCTCCCTTTTCCTTTTCTACCCATTCATTCTTCAGTTCGTCAGGCCCTTCACCTCTACCTTTACTGTTTTTCCTTACTCCTCCACTCATGTCATTTCCTTTCACTTCTTACTGTTGTACATTTAGCGATATTAGTTTCATTGGTTTAATTAATTATATATGTTTAGTTGTAATTTAGTTGGTGGGTTGGTGATATATATATATATATATATTGAGATGACGGGCCCCCAATCAACGATACACAGAGTGGCCAGCATAACCACTCAGGCAACCTCAAAACCCCAGGACAGACGACGAGGACGTTTACCTGAGTCCCCCCTACGTGCCTGCTGGAATCTACCTGAGTTGACCATGCCCAGCCGCCCATTCCACAGTTCTCTTTCACACCCCCAGCCATATAAGAAAACGAATGACTCTCTCAGTCAGTCACAAGCCACCATCCTCAGCCAACCACAACCGCCCTGGGACCACCAATTAGAACCCTCCTTTTACGTAGCCTCCACCAGAAGTGACGCTCCCTGTATTGTTCCGCCAGATTTGGAATATGATGAGCACTCCCTTATGCAATCTACTCACCAGCACCCGGATATTGCAGGAACAGATGGACCTGATGACGCCTGACTACTCCCGGCCCCGAGGATACAACTACAATCCCCTATGGAGACAAATGAACTACACAACACCGGTCAACATGGGTTCAGAGCGGGAAGATTATGTCTCTCACAACTTTTGGAACACTATGACAAAATTCTTAAAGCGCTAGAAGAAAAGAAAAACGTGGATGTCATTTACACCGATTTTGCTAAGGCATTTGATAAATGTGACCATGGTATAATAGCCCACAAACTGAAAGCAAAAGGTATAACTGGGAAAATCGGACGGTGGATATACAATTTCCTCGTAAACCGAAAACAATCGGTAGCAGTAAACCAAGTCACTTCTGAGCCTTCGGATGTCAAAAGCTCAGTGCCCCAAGGAACAGAGCTAGCGCCCCTTCTGTTCCTCATACTAATATGCGACATAGATACCAACACCAGACACAGTACGGTGTTGTCTTTTGCTGATGACACAAAATTAAGCAAGATAGTAAACACACAAGAGGACACGGGCCGACTGCAGGAAGACATGAATGTAGTGTTCCAGTGGACCAGGGAAAACAACATGCAATTCAATGAGGAAAAATTCCAATTAATATGGTACGGAGATAATAATGGTGTTAAAGAAATTACAAATTACTTAACAGAATCTAACCACATAATAGAACGGAAAGACAGTGTGAAAGACCTTGGGGTATTAATGTCTGAAAATATGGGTTTCAAAGTACATAACCAGGTCAAAGTGGCGGCTGCGAAACGTCTAACGGGTTGGATTCTGCGTACTTTTAAAACACGCGGTGAATTGCCTATGATAACGCTCTTCAAATCTCTAGTGCTACCGCGGCTTGAATACTGTAGCGTATTAACATCCCCATACAAAGCAGGTGAAATAAATTACGTAGAGAGTGTACAAAGAAATTTCACTTCGCATATAAGTTCGATAAAACATCTACACTATTGGGAGCGTTTAAGAGCACTGAATCTGTACTCACTGGAACGTAGAAGAGAACGTTACCTAATAATATACACATGGAAAATCGCAGAGGGTTTAGTACCAAACCTACATACTCCGATAGTCATGAAATTCAGTGATAGGAGAGGCTGGGAATGCGAAATCCCCCGGATGAATAACAGGGGTGCTATGGGCTCTCTGCGAGAGGGCTGGTTATCACACAGAGGCCCACGTCTCTTCAACAAACTCCCACGGCCAGTAAGAGACATGAGGGACATCTCGTTAGACAACTTCAAGAGAGCCCTAGATGTCGAACTGCAAAAAGTGCCAGACGAGCCCATCCTCGCAAGGGAGCGAGCTGTCGCTTCAAACAGTCTACTGCACCAAATCACCACCCATAACGAGGGGCGTCGCGCTCCTTGGTGCCGCTAGAGGAGCGGCGAACACATCCAAAGGTATCCAAAGGTATGTGTATGTCTGAGTATAATTGGAAGACCTGCAAGATAGCTGCTCCAATTTTAGCTTTAAGTGTTTTCTATTTTTCATAGGCACCCTGAACCTTCCAGCTGCCCCATATAATATTGTAATATTACCTTAGAACCAGGCCCATATGATAATACCTGAGTTTCAAGGCTAGGATGTATATGTACCTCACAACAACCATTTTTCCCCTTTCCTCTATACCCCTTTTCCCTCGAGTTCATTGACCCCTGAAGTAAGAAAATATTTGCATAGGTCCTCAGAAAAATCTGAGGAAAGTACACACCACCTCACTTACTGACTAGACATTACCTCACTGGGACGGTCTAGTTAAGGTCAGAGTTGCTACGGTGCCCTCCCCTCCCTCACCACCTCACTTACTGACTAGGCATTACCTCCTTGGGACGGCCTAGTTAAGGTCAGTGTTGCTACGGTGCCCCCCCCCCGCCCCCTCGAGAGTGCCCCCTGGACGTTGGCCACCCCCTCCGGATTGCTGAAGGGCCACCTGTCTATTGCCTGGCGCCCTGAACCGAGGACCCCTGCTCGAGCTATGGACGTAGGCCTGGACCTAGGACCCCTGCTCGAATTACGTAAACCGGCCTGGACCTAGGACCCCTGTTCGAATTACGTAGCCAGGCCTAGATCGAGGACCCCTGCTCGAGGAGGTAACCAGCTGTGCGAGATTGGCTACTACCCTCTACACCAGCCAGACCAGCACTCTCGCCCCCTGCCCTCCCAAATACTTAAGTGTTTCTGTGTCTTTCTCTGTTGGTTATTGTTGTGAGGTATTGATTATGTAAATATGTGAACCGTGTTGTGCCCTGATTTACTTGTGATCTGTGCCTAAGATCCCGTACTTGCGTAATAAGTTTCATCCTTCTGAACCTGTGTATTCCAGTGTTAATCTTGTTTTAATTCCTTGACCCTTGTTCAAGACTTGATTTAATTTATAACTTACGTATACCGATACGTTACATATTAGTGTCATTTACATATATTCAGGCCCCCCACGCTCGCAGATTTACTGACTACTTGTATGTTGATTTCTTAATTGTGAGTTGAAGTCCCAATATATTCCGTGATCAATCCATTTATATAATCGCTATTTACCTAGAACCTACCCCAATTTTCCAACAAGTGCTCAGTGTAATTCTTAAAATCTATTCAGTAATCGCATATAAAATATATCTTATAGACGTGATTTTATGTTCTTGTAAATCTTGATGTTGTGATATTTCGAATACCGTGTTTAGGAATTCTTTTCTCCGTGTTTCGTGTCATTTACATCTACCTTACACTAATTGTATCTGTGTATTTTATTCACCTCGCCCTGTTAACCCGTTCAGGCCCGAAGCTGGTACTGCCTGTTTTAAGTATCAATGAGTAGGACTTCGTTGCCTACGCCCATGTACTAATTGTGCCTGTACATTTTATTTACCTCGCCCTGTTAATTAGTTCAGAAGCGAATCTGATATTGCGTTAAATATCAATGAGCTAAACCTCGTCATTAGCGCCAATTTAATTACTAAGTACGATCTACCGATCGATATCTGTTAGTCAATCAGTTCTCACTGTTTGAGATTAAAACTATAAGTATTAATTCAAGTCTGAGTCTTTTGGAACTCGGTTAGTATTTTGCTTATCTTCGTGTGTCATCTTAATTACGAATATTGAAGATTATATCTTGATCTAATTTATACCAACCAGTAGATCTATTAGAACTACCTTTTCACTCTTGTTAAATTCACGTTATTACGTTGCTTTATCTAAGAAAAATATAGAAACACGAATTCCTAAGTTCGGTTCGTTATCGTAGCATTATTTATGTTCAAGTAATATAATTCCATAATAAGATATAACTTCCCTGAGAGCGATTTTGATACTTCTCAATTACTATGATAAATAATCTCAGCCTTTTCCTGTAAAGTAAATTAACATCGCACTGCAGCTAGGTTCATAGTTGCATTAACTAGAAAAAGTATTATTTACCATCTCAGTTCACTTGGTGACCTTCCCAGTGACCTGACCAGAGGGCAAGCTCACGTGGTCAGTTTTAACACCTTACGAGCGGCCTATGCGGTTTATTTATATGTACCGCACAGCGGGGTGTTTTTAGCCAAAATAGGGCTGTTTACGTGATCATTTTCATGCCTAAATAAGATCCAGAACGTAAAACAAGTACCTATCCCTGAAAGGGCATAAACAGAGCTTTCGAATGACACCATAACGATCCTTGTATGATGGATAGTTTTCTTGCAATAACCGTGCAACGCGAGTGCAAAAAGCAGGTAATTCGGTACTTTCGGTACATAATTGAGTATGTAGCGAGTGAGAGAGGGAGGAGGGAGCTGAGATTTGTGTCAGTAGGTTCGCCGCGGTGGTCTGGAGCAGTCATACGCTCGCTAGTCTCCTGCCACCACTTGTCTCTCTCTCTCAGCCACATTACGTGCTGAAATTGCCACTCGACCTATGTCGAGCGCCGCCACATAGTCCAGCTTTATTTAACTCGACTTATGTTGCTCGCCCTAATTAAGGGTTAAAAGGGTCAGCTGAGCCCCACGCGTGACTCACCTTGTCTCTTGTGACAATATCTTTATAACCTCAACTCTTATCATAGTCACCCTAGGATCATTATCTAGGGTATTGAAGTCTCTTTGAAAACGGAAGATATTCGCCTCTCAGTTATTATTGCATTGAAGGTTAAAATTGATTCTTGTACATTATGTCTCTATGTATGTTTTCCACATGATCTGATTGAATGCTAGACTCTCACTATTGAGTTATTCTGGTATCAGTAACATTGTTCTGAAGTAAGGACAATATATATTGAGTTATTCTGGTATCAGTAACATTGTTCTGAAGTAAGGACAATATATATTCTGGTATCAGTAACATTGTTCTGAAGTAAGGACAATATATATATTTGTTACTATTGTGGGATCCTCCCTTATGATCCTGACCATTACCATAATCTTATGCTTATTAAATAAAACCTTCGTATAATTTATGTTCTTCCTGGTGTTGTTATTGAGTATTATATTGAACCTTTGAATACCATTTTTACTGTATCTAGAACCTACTCGATACGTCCCTGTCAAGTATATTTAAGTCCATCAAACCAGAACTGGATTGTTTTACGGACTGTATCACGGGAAATAAGCTATCAATACCTGGCACAATATATATATATATATATATATATATATATATATATATATATATATATATATATATATATATATATATATATACCGGTATATATATATATATATTGTATATATAAACTGCATTTATATTAGCCTTTCCATGTTAAATTCATAGTCATATCTCATTCGATCTTTCCATTCTCACTTTATATTTGCTTGTCATAAATTTCAACCTTTATACTCACTTGATATATGTATCTGTTTTAACCCTTCAGTACTTGGCTCCTCCACCTGTGTATTACTCACATCGCACCATTCCACTTACCCCACTCATTTTGTTCTCTCTATCTCTCTCTCTCTCTCTCTTTAAGCCACATTTTTGTTTTCATTGGACTTTCTCTCTTCGCTCAGTTACACATTGGGAAAACTAATGGATACAACTTTACATACAGTACCGGTCGTACTGTTACAAACAAAATGAAAGGTCCCATCCCATTTCCCGTTCTTAAGTTAGTCATTAAAGATTTACAGAAGAGCAACTAGTACTACTACTATCATCACCACCACCACCACTACTACTACTAAACTCTCCATATATCACTTCATCGCATCTGTCTGTCTCATTCTTATCTCTTCACCTCTTTCTTGACTTGGTGGCTGGTTCTCTCTCTCTCTCTCTCTCTCTCTCTCTCTCTCTCTCTCTCTCTCTCTCTCTCTCTCTCTCATTATATCCATCCAACCCTTCTCTGTTCGTCCATCTCTTCCGTCGTCCTTAGCTCCTCCTCCTCTATTATGCTTCCTCCTACTCTTGTATACGGCCTTCTCATTATATCCATCCAACCCTTCTCTGTTCGTCCATCTCTTCCGTCGTCCTTAGCTCCTCCTCCTCCTCTATTATGCTTCCTCCTACTCTTGTATACGGCCTTCTCATTATATCCATCCAACCCTTCTCTGTTCGTCCATCTCTTCCGTCGTCCTTAGCTCCTCCTCCTCTATTATGCTTCCTCCTACTCTTGTATACGGCCTTCTCATTATATCCATCCAACCCTTCTCTGTTCGTCCATCTCTTCCGTCGTCCTTAGCTCCTCCTCCTCTATTATGCTTCCTCCTACTCTTGTATACGGCCTTCTCATTATATCCATCCAACCCTTCTCTGTTCGTCCATCTCTTCCGTCGTCCTTAGCTCCTCCTCCTCTATTATGCTTCCTCCTACTCTTGTATACGGCCTTCTCATTATATCCATCCAACCCTTCTCTGTTCGTCCATCTCTTCCGTCGTCCTTAGCTCCTCCTCCTCCTCTATTATGCTTCCTCCTACTCTTGTATACGGCCTTCTCATTATATCCATCCAACCCTTCTCTGTTCGTCCATCTCTTCCGTCGTCCTTAGCTCCTCCTCCTCTATTATGCTTCCTCCTACTCTTGTATACGGCCTTCTCATTATATCCATCCAACCCTTCTCTGTTCGTCCATCTCTTCCGTCGTCCTTAGCTCCTCCTCCTCCTCTATTATGCTTCCTCCTACTCTTGTATACGGCCTTCTCATTATATCCATCCAACCCTTCTCTGTTCGTCCATCTCTTCCGTCGTCCTTAGCTCCTCCTCCTCCTCTATTATGCTTCCTCCTACTCTTGTATACGGCCTTCTCATTTCGTGTTGTTCCTCTTCCTTTTGTTTTTCATCGTGTTCTCCTTTTACTTGTTCATTCATCTCCCTCCAGTTCCTCACAAGACTGTTATAATCAGTAGCGCACCGTAGTGGTAATATAGCCTCCTTGCGTTTGATCGTGTCTGACGGAAGCCATGCAGTGTGTTTTGTCTTGGTGTTCACCAAAGTGGTCAGGTTGATGATAGCAAAGTCTATATACCTTGGATGATAGTGATAGCTGGGCTTTCTGATAGGATGTTCGTGGTGGTAGCGTGTTCTGTTTGGGTAATGTCTGATTTTAATTTTTTTGTTCTGTGTTCATTCTCTACGAAAGAAGATGTATATTATTGGCTTGGATATAATCATATATTTGTTGTATGGTTGTGTCAACAATAGTTATGCCGTATGTATATGGCTGCATAAGTCTATTTGTGTGTGAACAACTAATTGTGTACCGGTATTGCTTGTAGCTGTATGAATAAATGCCTATGTTATAGCTTATCCTTTTCAGTATTGGACAGTGTTTCTTCATTTATTCTGCTAACAATTTGACGATGTTATGCAGCTTAAGGAGGACCAAAGGCAATAACAGTTGTAAAATATTGTTGATTAATGTCTTAACTTTACCTCACAGAGACCCTTTCAAAACTCAAGGCAATCGTGTGAAAATAGCCGTAGTATAAAGGAATAATGAAAAGTGATGTTATATGATATCCAGTTATGTTTGTTAGTGCATCTGTATATTGCCGTCTATTGGAATACGTAATTGTATATGTCTGTAAGTTTATGTGCACACGTATGTATGTTATGTGTGTGTTTATCAGAATATACGGTACCGGTATGTGTGCGTGTGTCAGCGTGTCATAAAATTCAGCCTTCTATGTAATCACTGCCTTGGTCCACACCATTTTTCAGGGAGACCGTTTTTTTGCTTCACTGTGTAAATATGACCCTTCCTTAATATTACAGACTTTATCATCTACTCTCCACAACCTCCTGCTAACTTTTCTCTACTTAACCATTTGAAGATTATGACGCATTTTGGCAGTATATTGTGGCTATTGTTAGACATTTCCATACAATTTAAGGAGGACCTGTGGACATTATAATGGTAAAGACTCTCAATTAACCCTCTGACTTTCATATACAGTTTCCTACTCTGAATAAACCCGTCTAATAGTAGCCAGAAAACAGAAAAGAAATGCGTAATAATGTTCCGTTTTAATTATCCACATTTTATCATCTAACCCCTCCGTATTACCGTGTTCCATCCTTCCATTACATCTCTCCTTCCCTCCCATCCTTCCTCTTCTCTCTCTCTCTCTCTCTCTCGCTCTCTCTCTCTCTCTCTCTCTCTCTCTCTCTCTCTCTCTCTCTCTCTCTTCCTGTTTACCCCTAATATTTCCGCCTTGCAACTCTTTCTTCAACTCTTCAACTCGCTTTTCGCCCTTCCTTTTTCCCTCATTCGCTTCCGGGGTTTCTCATTTTCCTCCTACAGTTTATCACTACTTTCCTTACTATTTGTGTTTGTCTTTCTTTTCCCTATTCGCAAACTAGTTATATATTTGTCTCTCTCTCTCTCTCTCTCTCTCTCTCTCTCTCTCTCTCTCTCTCTCTCTCTCTCTCTCTCTCTCTCTCTCTCTCTCTCTCTCTCTCTCTCTCATAATATCACAGTGTCTGTCAGAATTACCTGTATAGTGAGGGGTACGACACGCACGACTGTGTGTGTGTGTGGGAGAGAGAGAGAGAGAGAGAGAGAGAGAGAGAGAGAGAGAGAGAGAGATGGAGGGAGGAGGAAGATATTTTATGAAAGCGAACATAATGTATTTTTAAATCTGAAACTAGCGGAAAGGGGAATAATGCATATTGGTGAATTGTAGAATGGTATTTTGTTATACAAAAGGATACCGTATAGGGAATTAACGACACAGCAAAATAGTGTAGAAAAACGAAATTATGTAAGTGATACTGATTTAAAAAAAAAAAAAAAAAAAAAAAATATATATATATATATATATAAGTGGGACCAAAAGAAAGCCAGGAAATTTGGCCAAAAAATCTTCCTTTACACGTGTTGCTATTTTGTTATCTCTAGTGATAGTGGTTGTTGGTGTTATTGTGGTGGTGGTGATAGAGAGTTTGGTGGTGGTGGAGGCATTTGTGGTAATAGTATTGTTTATGGTTGTGGTAGTGGAAGTGAATTAGTGGTGATATTGGTGGTAGTGACTTGTGGTTGAAATATGTGTGATAATAGTAGTGTTTGTGATTGTGGTAGTGGAGGTGAAATAGTGGTAATAGTGATGGTTGTGACTTGTAGTTGAGTGTTTGTAGCAGCTATGATTATGGTGGTGGTAGCAGTGTTGGTGTTTGTGGTAGTTAGCAGAGGTGATTTTGGTAGTTGTGGTTAAGTATTAGTAATAGTGATGGTAGTGATTTGTGGTTGATGGGTTTGTAGTACGGTACCAATGGGAAGGTGTCGGTTTAGGAAAAAATAAATGGGTTTAACCCTCGTCTAGCGGGTTTTTTTGGGCTATCTTGGACATATTCAGACCCTCCTGAATGATCAATCAAGTATCTGCATGAAAAGAAATGTATTCAGCAAAAAACTAGGCGCTACAAGCTTCAAAATGAGACCAGAACGAGCTACGTAGCACTCATCGTTTTGATGCAGTCGTACCACCAACATGGGAGTTTAGCGTATAGCGGCATATTTTTTCCAGCTACACTCACTACTGGCTACACTGCCGGCCTCTGGAGAACAGAGGGAGCGTGAGTCAGTGGGCGGCGGTAAGCCCTGGGTGTCGGCCGTGTGGCCTGCTACGCTCCTGGCCATTTGCACTCGATTTTAACCCTTTAAAGGCCTTAATAATGCTCCTAACTTGCTGCTTTTTAGATACGGACTTAAGTCGGGCCCCGCTCTTTAAGTGTTAAAAGCCATCTCAGTTGATAGTCCCTTATAGTCTACGGTACTGTCCCCCTTCTTTCACATAATTGACTGTCTATACTGCCTCTTTCGTCTATCCCTTCCATCCCTCCCTGCCTCCCATATTAACTCCTTGTCACCCTCTCCATTACTCCCATACTTGTCACCCTCCCTCCCGTGTTTCTTTACTCCCTCCCTCCTTACTTTCGTTCTCCCTCCCTCCTTCCCTCCTAGTTATGTCTTTGAGTGTAGTATATACTGTTGAAACGTTCAAAATCCGACTAGATGAATATATCGCTCTTAACCCCCGATTAAAGGGTGTTTACAAACGAATAGCACCACTCTACTGTGCTACTGTTACCTTTTATTAAAGGGTGTTTACAAACAATAGCATTACTGTGATACTGTACTTTATTAAAGGGTGTTTACAAACGAATAGCACCACTCTACTGTGCTACTGTTACCTTTTATTAAAGGGTGTTTACAAACAAATAGCACCACTCTACTGTGCTACTGTTACCTTTTATTAAAGGGTGTTTACAAACGAATAGCACCACTCTACTGTGCTACTGTTACCTTTTATTAAAGGGTGTTTACAAACGAATAGCACCACTCTACTGTGCTACTGTTACCTTTTATTCACACAGGTTAGGTAGTTTCAGTTACAAGTAGCCTCGTAAGGATCAATATATCTGTTGTTGATTGTTTTCCTTTGAACTCCTTCCACCTTCCTTCCCTAATTTCTTACTCCCCTTCTCCCCTACCCTCCCTCCTTCCTTCCTCCTTCCTTCCTTCCTTCCTTCCTTCTTACCCCCTCTCCAGATGCAGAAAATCCCTGGATCAGCAACATTCCTCACGCTCTCTCTCGTCTGTGTGTGTGAGTGTGTTTTCGCGTTTTTGCAGCCTTGCGTGAAATAATGTCTGTGTGTGTGTGTGTGTGTGTGTGTGTGTGTGTGTGTGTGTGTGTGTGTGTTACTCAGTTACTCAGTTACTTGTTCGTCAAGGGGAATCCACGCAATGCGAGCTAAGCTCATTATTATCGCGCCTCCTTAACTGGGAATGTATTGCGTGAAATGCATGTTAAGTGTTTTATGTACTGTTGGAATGGCTGTGGATGTGTGTGTAGTCTGTATTTTAGACAATTGGCGACATCGGAAACGAAGGCTTAGGGTGGATCTGTATGGTACCATTCTCACTATAGACGGTACCGTCTCGCCCGAAGGCTTAGGTAGCCATCAGCTTAGGTGAACCATATCCTTTACCTTTACCTTTGGATGTGTTCGCCGCTCCTCTAGCGGCACCAAGGAGCGCGACGCCCCTCGTTATGGGTGGTGATTTGGTGCAGTAGACTGTTTGAAGCGACAGCTCGCTCCCTTGCGAGGATGGGCTCATCTGGCACTTTTTGCAGTTCGACATCTAGGGCTCTCTTGAAGTTGTCTAACGAGATGTCCCTCATGTCTCTTACTCGCCGTGGGAGTTGTTGAAGAGACGTGGGCCTCTGTGTGATAACCAGCCCTCTCGCAGAGAGCCCATAGCACCCCTGTTATTCATCCGGGGGATTTCGCATTCCCAGCCTCTCCTATCACTGAATTTCATGACTATCGGAGTATGTAGGTTTGGTACTAAACCCTCTGCGATTTTCCACGTGTTTATTATTAGGTAACGTTCTCTTCTACGTTCCAGTGAGTACAGATTCAGTGCTCTTAAACGCTCCCAATAGTGTAGATGTTTTATCGAACTTATATGCGAAGTGAAATTTCTTAGTACAATCTCTACGTCATTTATTTCACCTGCTTTGTATGGGGATGTTAATACGCTACAGTATTCAAGCCGCGGTAGCACTAGAGATTTGAAGAGCGTTATCATAGGCAATTCACCGCGTGTTTTAAAAGTACGCAGAATCCAACCCGTTAGACGTTTCGCAGCCGCCACTTTGACCTGGTTATGTACTTTGAAACCCATATTTTCAGACATTAATACCCCAAGGTATTTCACACTGTCTTTCCGTTCTATTATGTGGTTAGATTCTGTTAAGTAATTTGTAATTTCTTTAACACCATTATTATCTCCGTACCGTATTAATTGGAATTTTTTCCTCATTGAATTGCATGTTGTTTTCCCTGGTCCACTGGAACACTACATTCATGTCTTCCTGCAGTCGGCCCGTGTCCTCTTGTGTGTTTACTATCTTGCTTAATTTTGTGTCATCAGCAAAAGACGACACCGTACTGTGTCTGGTGTTGGTATCTATGTCGCAAATTAGTATGAGGAACAGAAGGGGAGCTAGCACTGTTCCTTGGGGCACTGAGCTTTTGACATCCGAAGGCTCAGAAGTGACTTGGTTTACTGCTACCGATTGTTTTCGGTTTACGAGGAAATTGTATATCCACCGTCCGATTTTCCCAGTTATACCTTTTGCTTTCAGTTTGTGGGCTATTATACCATGGTCACATTTATCAAATGCCTTAGCAAAATCGGTGTAAATGACATCCACGTTTTTCTTTTCTTCTAGCGCTTTAAGAATTTTGTCATAGTGTTCCAAAAGTTGTGAGAGACATGATCTTCCCGCTCTGAACCCATGTTGACCGGTGTTGTGTAGTTCATTTGTCTCTGATACCCATCTCGCCTTGTACCATTTTTGCCAACCCCAGATGGGACGTCACAACGTCCACATTCCACACTGATATTTGGTATTGATAAATACGCTCAATGTAATGTAGTGTGTGTGTGTGTGTGGTGTGTATGTATATATATATATATATATAATATATTTATATATATATACGTATATATATACTGTTTATATATATATATATATATATATATATATATATATATATATATATATATATATATACTGTATACCGGGTATGTATATATATAATAGTATGGTGAAGGAAGTGTAAAACAATACTTATGCAGCGAATTACACAGCGAATCACTCAACAGTAGGCCTAATAACGTAGACAATCGTGTTATTGACCTTACCCTAAAAAATAATTGTTTAGTTATAGCCTGAATAAGCTGAAAAGGGCATCTTATTACTGAAAGGGTTAAACAGTTTGTGCCGTATTGATGCGGTTGCAAATGGCTTTTGTTCTATTTTTTCTATATATTATAGGCCTATATACCGGTACATATCTCCTTGACCTTTATTTGGGTCTGTTATTCATGTTCCTTTCTTATAATATTATTGTTAGTATTCTGTGTCTCACCTTTAGATCTTCCTTTTACTTTCATTCCGTCAGCCTTGCCTTCCCTTCTATCGGTCTTTTTGCATACATCCTTTTCATTATTTTCTGGTAATTATTAGACTATTTTATTCAGCTTAGGAAGAACTTTTACCAATTAAATGACTACAGCCTATCCATCAATCCTTCTAGCTACCATATATAGTCAATCGGGGTAAAACAACAAAACAATTTGTCTTAACTTTGCTGTGCCTCAGGCATTATTAATACTAGGGAGAAACTACATATATCATAGAATAGAGTACATATGAGGCCTTGATGTGGCAGCAGTAAATATAGCCTAGCACATAAGAATAACCAGGTATTACAGAATAAACATATTTGTTATTACCCCGACCAAAGGGGTAAAAACGAATCACGTATGGGGTAAAAAAAAACCATAGCAAAACAAATGGAAGTAAATGACAACAGAGATATAACTACTGCCCCTCTGCAGAGAATGGAAGTAAATGACAACAGAGATATAACTACTGCTCCTCTGCAGAGAATGGAAGTAAATGACAACAGAGATATACATCTGCTCCTCTGCAGAGAATGGAAGTAAATGACAACAGAGATAATTATAACTACTGCTCCTCTGCAGAGAATGGAAGTAAATGACAACAGAGATATAACTACTGCTCCTCTGCAGAGAATGGAAGTAAATGACAACAGAGATATAACTACTGCTCCTCTGCAGAGAATGGAAGTAAATGACAACAGAGATATAACTACTGCTCCTCTGCAGAGAATGGAAGTAAATGACAACAGAGATATAACTACTGCTCCTCTGCAGAGAATGGAAGTAAATGACAACAGATATAACCTACTGCTCCTCTGCAGAGAATGGAAGTAAATGACAACAGAGATAAACTACTGCTCCTCTGCAGAGAATGGAAGTAAATGACAACAGAGATATAACTACTGCTCCTCTGCAGAGAATGGAAGTAAATGACAACAGAGATATAACTACTGCTCCTCTGCAGAGAATGGGTGACCTATAATGACAACAGAGATATAACTACTGCTCCTCTGCAGAGAATGGGTGACCTATAATGACAACAGAGATATAACTACTGCTCCTCTGCAGAGAATGGGTGACCTATAATGACAACAGAGATATAACTACTGCTCCTCTGCAGAGAATGGGTGACCTATAATGACAACAGAGATATAACTACTGCTCCTCTGCAGAGAATGGGTGACCTATAATGACAACAGAGATATAACTACTGCTCCTCTGCAGTGAATGGGTGACCTATAATGACAACAGAGATATAACTACTGCTCTGCAGAGAGAATGGGTACCTATAATGACAACAGATATAACTACTGCTCCTCTGCAGAGAACGGGTGACCTATAATGACAACAGAGATACAACTACTGCTCCCCTCCAGAGAAGGGGTGACCTATAATGACAACAGAGATATAACTACTGCTCCTCTGCAGTGAATGGGTGACCTATAATGACAACAGAGATATAACTACTGCTCCTCTGCAGAGAATGGGTGACCTATAATGACAACAGAGATATAACTACTGCTCCTCTGCAGAGAATGGGTGACCTATAATGACAACAGAGATAACTACTGCTCCTCTGCAGAGAATGGGTGACCTATAATGACAACAGAGATATAACTACTGCTCCTCTGCAGAGAATGGGTGACCTATAATGACAACAGAGATATAACTACTGCTCCTCTGCAGTGAATGGGTGACCTATAATGACAACAGAGATATAACTACTGCTCCTCTGCAGAGAATGAGTGACCTATAATGTGGCACACATCATTCAATTGTGTGATAATTGTATTCTGTTCAATCTCAGTGTGGTCTATTTTGTATTACCCCAACTGCATGTTAATATTCGGGGTAAAAAAAAAACACCTATATACATCTATGCTGGAGTTGTTTTTTATTACCCCCATTGCATGTCAATAGTCGGGGTAACAAAAAACATACCTGTGTGTCGGACACTGGAGTTGACAGGAGAATCACTGCAGGGGAGTGAAGAAACCAACTATAGTATAACACCTTAAAGCAGAAAACATACCTGTGTGTCGGATACTGGAGTTGACAGGAGAATCACTGCAGGGGAGTGAAGAAACCAACTATAGTATAACACCTTAAAGCAGAAAACATACCTGTGTGTCGGATACTGGAGTTGACAGGAGAATCACTGCAGGGGAGTGAAGAAACCAACTATAGTATAACACCTTAAAGCAGAAAACATACCTGTGTGTCGGATACTGGAGTTGACAGGAGAATCACTGCAGGGGAGTGAAGAAACCAACTATAGTATAACACCTTAAAGCAGAAAACATACCTGTGTGTCGGATACTGGAGTTGACAGGAGAATCACTGCAGGGGAGTGAAGAAACCAACTATAGTATAACACCTTAAAGCAGGAAAAAAAAACGCTGCATGCAAACCATTCCAGGTATTGAACATTAACAAAAAATAATAAAAAAGTTGAACGGACAAAAAAACAAATATTTTCTGTCGCGTAGCGATATATACGTTCCACACATTTGTATAGAAAAAAGCCGTTT
>CM064503.1:42520193-42707866 GCA_032716605.1 Paralithodes platypus
GGTGGAATATAGATAGACAGTAATGATGAGGATAATATTAGTGAGGGATATGGGGAAGAATATATAACTGATGGGAATGAGGAAGAAGAAAATTGATATATTACTCTGACTAACCTTTCTCAGCTGAAGAACTGGTCCTCATAGTCGGTTTTTTATCCTCAACTGACTGTAAATTGTCATGTCACCATCTTCATAACTCAGGTACGGTATTACGAAGACTTTTGTTGTTAAAAAAACAAAAAATAGTGGAAATTTGTCCTTAATATGATGTTTCCGTAAACTATCGACAAATAGCTGCTAGGGGTTTAAATATACCGTGAACTTAAAACAAAACAATTATATTTCAAGTAACTATCAGTACAAAAATAACTGCCGGCTCCTTAGTTTCTTTGCTTTCTAACCAAAACACTATGGTCTTATTAACACTCATTTTACCATGACGCACTCGTTCATTTCTTTGAGACTATTATCAGACGATTTTATGAAGCATAAAAGGGATCTGTTATGATCAAAATATTAATTGAGGTGGGTTTGACCGGTTCAATTGCAAGAGGTCCTTCAAGCACAAGATAGACCTTTGGTAATGAAGGCATTAACTGCTCCCTCATTGTCCCTCATAGCCTCTCTCCCTGTAGCCTATCAGTCCTTTACCCTACCCTCTATATATTAGACCCTCCTCCTACCCTCTCTATATTATACCCTCCTACCCTTCCCCTTTCTATATATCTGCCCCTCCCCTCCACTCTCTATATCAGCCCCTCCCTTCTCTATATCAGCCCCTCCCCCTCCCCTCTCTATATCAGACCCTCCCCCTCCCCTCTCTATATCAGACCCTCCTCCTACCCTCTCTATATCAGACCCTCCTCCTTCCCTTCCTCTTTCTGTATATCATACCCTCCCCTCCCTATATCAGACCCTCCTCCTTCCCTTCCTCTTTCTATATATCAGACCCTCCCCTCCCCTCTCTATATCAGACCCTCCTCCTTCCCTTCCTCTTTCTATATATCAGACCCTCCCCTCCCCTCTCTATATCAGACCCTCCTCCTTCCCTTCCTCTTTCTATATATCAGACCCTCCCCTCCCCTCTCTATATCAGACCCTCCTCCTTCCCTTCCTCTTTCTATATATCAGACCCTCCCCTCCCCTCTCTATATCAGACCCTCCTCCTTCCCTTCCTCTTTCTATATATCAGACCCTCCCCTCCCCTCTCTATATCAGACCCTCCTCCTTCCCTTCCTCTTTCTGTATATCATACCCTCCCCTCCCCTCTCTATATCAGACCCTCCTCCTTCCCTTCCTCTTTCTGTATATCATACCCTCCCCTCCCCTCTCTATATCAGACCCTCCTCCTTCCCTTCCTCTTTCTGTATATCATACCCTCCCCTCCCCTCTCTATATCAGACCCTCCTCCTTCCCTTCCTCTTTCTGTATATCATACCCTCCCCTCCCCTCTCTATATCAGACCCTCCTCCTTCCCTTCCTCTTTCTATATATCAGACCCTCCCCTCCCCTCTCTATATCAGACCCTCCTCCTTCCCTTCCTCTTTCTATATATCAGACCCTCCCCTCCCCTCTCTATATCAGACCCTCCTCCTTCCCTTCCTCTTTCTATATATCAGACCCTCCCCTCCCCTCTCTATATCAGCCCCTCCCCCTCCCTGTATCAGTCCTTTACCCTGCCCTCTCTATATATCACACCCTCCCCTCCCCTTCTCAACCCCACCATCCTCTCATCCGCATTTACCCTTCGCAACCTCATCCCCCCCTCCACCATCACCTCCTCAGTCCTTTTAAACCCATCTTCCCCTCTCAGCAGCCCCCATTCCCCTTCAACCCCCTCTTATCCCTACACCCCTCTCAACTCCTTCATCTTTCTCAACACCCCCTCTTCTTTCTACTCAACACCCCCCTCATTCCCCCTACTCAGCACCCTCTCTCCCCCCCTCAACACCACCACGCCCCCCCCCTCAATACCCCCACGTCCCCACTCAACACCCTTCTCCCCCAACTCAACACCACCACGTCCCCCAAGTCAACACCACCACCCCACCCTCCCTCAACACCCCACGTCCTCCTCCCCCTCAACACCCCACGTCCCCCCCCCTCAACACTCCCACGTCCCCCCCCCTCAACACTCCCACGTCCCCCCCCAACGCAACACTCCCACGTCCCCCCCAACGCAACACTCCCACGTCCCCCCCCTCAACACTCCCACGTCCCCCCCAACGCAATACTCCCACGTCCCCCCCCTCAACACTCCCACGTCCCCCCCAACGCAACACTCCCACGTCCCCCCCCCCCCCAACGCAACACTCCCCCCCCCCCAACGCAACACTCCCACGTCCCCCCCAACGCAACACTCCCACGTCCCCTCCCAACGCAACACTCCCACGTCCCCCCCCCAACGCAACACTCCCACGTCCCCCCCAACGCAACACTCCCACGTCCCCCCCCCCCTCAACACTCCCACGTCCCCCCCAACACAACACTCCCACGTCCACCCCAATGCAACACTCTCACGTTACCCCCAATGCAACACTCTCACGTTACCCCCAATGCAACACTCCCACGTCCCCCCCAACGCAACACTCCCACGTCCCCCCCCAATGCAACACTCCCACGTCCCCCAACGCAACACTCCCACGTCCCCCCCAACGCAACACTCCCACATCTCCCCCCCAACGCAACACTTCCACGTCCCCCCCCAACGCAACACTCCCACGTCCCCCCCCAACGCAACACTCCCACGTCCCCCCCAACGCAACACTCCCACGTCCCCCCCAATGCAACACTCCCACGTCCCCCCAACGCAACACTCCCACGTCCCCCCCAACACAACACTCCCATATCCCCCCCCCAACGCAACACTCCCACGTTACCAACGCAACACTCCCACGTTACCCCCAACGCAACACTCCCACGTTACCCCCAACGCAACACTCCCACGTTACCCCAACGCAACACTCCCACGTTACCCCCAACGCAACACTCCCACGTTACCCCCAACGCAACACTCCCACGTCCCCCCCAACGCAACACTCCCACGTCCCCCCCCCCAATGCAACACTCCCATGTCCCCCCCCACGCAACACTCCCACATCCCCCCCAACGCAACAGTCCCACATCTCCCTCCCAACGCAACACTCCCACGTCCCCCCCCAATGCAACACTCCCACGTCCCCCCCCAACGCAACACTCCCACGTCCCCCCCAACGCAACACTTCCACGTCTCCCCCAACGCAACACTCCCACGTTACCCCCAACACAACACTCCCACGCCCCCCCCCCAACGCAACACTCCCACGTCCCCCCCAACGCAACACTCCCACATCCCCCCCAACGCAACACTCCCCATTACCCCCAAAGCAACACTCCCATGTCCCCCCCAACGCAACTCCCACATCCCCCCCCCCAATGCACACTCCCATGTCCCCCCCCCAACGCAACACTCCCACGTCCCCCCCAATGCAACACTCCCACGTCTCCCCCCCAACGCAACACTCCCACGTCCCCCCCCCAATGCAACACTCCCACGTCCCCCCCAACGCAACACTCCCACGTCCCCCCCCCCCCAACGCAACACTCCCACGTCTCCCCCCCCCAACGCAACACTCCCACGTCTCCCCCCCCAACGCAACACTCCCACGTCCCCCCAACGCAACACTCCCACGTACCCCCAACGCAACACTCCCACGTCCCCCCCCCCAACGCAACACTCCCACGTCCGCCCCAACGCAACACTCCCACGTCCCCCCCAACGCAACACTCCACATTACCCCCAAATCAACACTCCCATGTCCCCCCCCAACGCAACACTCCCACGTCCCCCCCCCCCAACGCAACACTCCCACGTCCCCCCCCCCCAACGCAACACTCCCACGTCCCCCCCAACGCAACACTCCCACGTCCCCCCCAATGCAACACTCCCACGTCCCCCCCCTCAACACTCCCACGTCCCCCCAACGCAACACTCCTACGTCCCCCCCAACGCAACACTCCTATGTCCCCCCAACGCAACACTCCCACGTCCCCCCAACGCAACACTCCCACGTCCCCCCCCAACGCAACACTCCCACGTCCCCCCCCAACGCAACACTCCCACGTTAACGCAACACTCCCACGTCCCCCCCAACACAACTCCCATATCCCCCCCCAACGCAACACTCCCACGTTACCCCCAACGCAACACTCCCACGTTACCCCCAACGCAACACTCCCACGTTACCCCCAACGCAACACTCCCACGTCCCCCCCAACGCAACACTACGTCCCCCCCCCCAATGCAACACTCCCATGTCCCCCCCCAACGCAACACTCCCACATCCCCCCCAACGCAACAGTCCCACATCTCCCTCCCAAGTCCCCACCCCAATGCAACACTCCCACGTCCCCCCCCAACGCAACACTCCCACGTCCCCCCCAACGCAACACTTCCACGTCTCCCCCAACGCAACACTCCCACGTTACCCCCAACACAACACTCCACGCCCCCCCCCCAACGCAACACTCCCACGTCCCCCCACGCAACACTCCCACGTCCCCCCCAACGCAACACTCCCACATTACCCCCAAAGCAACACTCCCATGTCCCCCCCCCAACGCAACACTCCCACATCCCCCCCCCCAATGCAACACTCCCATGTCCCCCCCCAACGCAACACTCCCACGTCCCCCCCAACGCAACACTCCCACGTCTCCCCCCCAACGCAACACTCCCACGTCCCCCCCCCCCCAATGCAACACACTCCCACGTCCCCCCCAGCGCAACACTCCCACGTTCCCCCCCCCCAACGCAACACTCCCACGTCTCCCCCCCCCAACGCAACACTCCCACGTCCCCCCCAACGCAACACTCCCACGTTACCCCCAACGCAACACTCCCACGTCCCCCCAACGCAACACTCCCACGTCCCCCAACGCAACACTCCACGTCCCCCCAACGCAACACTCCCACATTACCCCCAAATCAACACTCCCATGTCCCCCCCCAACGCAACACTCCCACGTCCCCCCCCCCAACGCAACACTCCCACGTCCCCCCCCCCAACGCAACACTCCCACGTCCCCCCCAACGCAACACTCCCACGTCCCCCCAACACAACACTCCCACGTCCCCCCCCTCAACACTCCCACGTCCCCCCCAACGCAACACTCCTACGTCCCCCCCAACGCAACACTCCTATGTCCCCCCAACGCAACACTCCCACGTCCCCCCCAACGCAACACTCCCACGTCCCCCCCTCAACACTCCCACGTCCCCCCCAACGCAACACTCCTATGGCCCCCCAACGCAACACTCCTATGTCCCCCCAACGCAACACTCCCACGTCCCCCCACGCAACACCCTCTCCCACCACTCAACACCCCCTTCCCCCCACTCAGCACCCCTTCTCCCCCCACTCAACACCCTTCCCCCCCCACTCAACACCCTTCCCCCCCACCCACTCAATACCCCTCCCCCCACTCAACACCCCTCCCCCCCACTCAAGACCCCCTCCCCCCCACTCAAGACCCCTCCCCCCACTCAGCACCCTCCCTCCCCCTTTCTCTCTCAGCACCCTCCCTCCCCCCTTTCTCTCTCAGCTGGCTTGTCCCCCCTGGTTATTAAGGAGAAAAACCTGCGTTCACAACCGCCCAACTTTCTCCACGTCCCGAGCTAGAATGAGAGAGAGAGAGAGAGAGAGAGAGAGAGAGAGAGAGAGAGAGAGAGAGAGAGACCCCATTTGGGAAGGGTCAGCCAGGGAATAGGTGTGGAATTTTACAGCCCATTTTCCCTGGCCCTTTTTGAGTTACGAGAGGGTGGATTCTGGATTTCTGACCAATCTATAATGAACAAAATATAGCCTGTTTCTTTTCAACTGACGGTAAATTGCAAAGTTCCTATCAAGATTGCTCAGTTATTTTGAAGATTGTGTAGTGAAATATGGTGGTAATTATATACACTCGGTAGTAATATGATGCAGAGACATAGTAGTTTTATATTATTCCATCAAGTATCCAGAAATTAGCTTCTAAGGGATTCAATTTATCGTCAGCTGAAAATAAACCGAGTATAGTGTAATAACTTGAGATAGAATGGAGCCTGGATGAGCGGAGAAAGTTAGCGGAACAGTAATGGGTTGTATTATAGAGTCTGTAGACTGTAAGTGATTGGGTCAAAGTTAGCGGAACAGTAATGGGTTGTATTATAGAGTCTGTAGACTGTAAGTGATTGGATCAAAGTTAGCGGAACAGTAATGGGTTGTATTATAGAGTCTGTAGACTGTAAGTGATTGGGTCAAAGTTAGCGGAACAGTAATGGGTTGTATTATAGAGTCTGTAGACTGTAAGTGATTGGATCAAAGTTAGCGGAACAGTAATGGGTTGTATTATAGAGTCTGTAGACTGTAAGTGATTGGGTCAAAGTTAGCGGAACAGTAATGGGTATTATAGAGTCTGTAGACTGTAAGTGATTGGGTCAAAGTTAGCGGAACAGTAATGGGTTGTATTATAGAGTCTAGACTGTAAGTGATTGGGTCAAAGTTAGCGGAACAGTAATGGGTTGTATTATAGAGTCTGTAGACTGTAAGTGATTGGGTCAAAGTTAGCGGAACAGTAATGGGTTGTATTATAGAGTCTGTAGACTGTAAGTGATTGGGTCAAAGTGAGCGATTATTAGGAGGGAGGGTAGAGAGAGCTACACTACGGCACCATAAAGGTGTGTGGGGGGGGGGGGGGGAGTGCTTAGTTTTGCCTCTATTTATTCATGCATTCATATATTTTAAAGTTTCCTCGCTAGACACTCCATCAAGCTTAAAAAACACCCCCTAGTCCCACCTTCAAGATGAAGTTTGTAAACTTTTCGGTAGAAAAATGTCCCTGGTTCCTCTTAAAATTGCAGGCTGGCTATCGCTCGCCAGGATAAAATCGACACCTAAATGACACGAAAGGTCTTGAAATTGATAACAAACGGGCTAATCGTGTTAAAATCGCCAAATCAATGGGCCGAACGTCTTAAAATCTCAAAACAAATGGGGTTAATCACGAGGGAGAAGAGGGTCCCAAAAATCAACTACCTCCCCCTTAAATGGTTTAGAAATCGGCCAATTCTCATGAGGTATTTACTAAGCTAAATTACAACTATTGAAGGTACAGTTACCCACATAATATCTGTTTCTCTCCGTGATCTTCTACATATAAATATAATACACATGATTGAATTACGAGTGTAGTTTGTTATGCAGTGGTTAACACATCTGATTAGTCAACTGATAATCTATTGAATTACGAGTGTAGTTTGTTATGCAGTGGTTAACACATCTGATTAGTCAACTGATAATCTATTGAATTACGAGTGTAGTTTGTTATGCAGTGGTTAACACATCTGATTAGTCAACTGATAATCTATGAATTACGAGTGTAGTTTGTTATGCAGTGGTTAACACATCTGATTAGTCAACTGATAATCTATTGAATTACGAGTGTAGTTTGTTATGCAGTGGTTAACACATCTGATTAGTCAACTGATAATCTATTGAATTACGAGTGTAGTTTGTTATGCAGTGGTTAACACATCTGATTAGTCAACTGATAATCTATTGAATTACGAGTGTAGTTTGTTATGCAGTGGTTAACATCTGATTAGTCAACTGATAATCTATTGAATTACGAGTGTAGTTTGTTATGCAGTGGTTAACACATCTGATTAGTCAACTAATCTATTGAATTACGAGTGTAGTTTGTTATGCAGTGGTTAACACATCTGATTAGTCAACTGATAATCTATTGAATTACGAGTGTAGTTTGTTATGCAGTGGTTAACACATCTGATTAGTCAACTGATAATCTATTGAATTACGAGTGTAGTTTGTTATGCAGTGGTTAACACATCTGATTAGTCAACTGATAATCTATTGAATTACGAGTGTAGTGTTTGTATGCAGTGGTTAACCCCTCTGATTAGTCAACTGATAATCTATTGAATTACGAGTGTAGTTTGTTATGCAGTGGTTAACACATCTGATTAGTCAACTGATAATCTATTGAATTACGAGTGTAGTTTGTTATGCAGTGGTTAACACATCTGATTAGTCAACTGATAATCTATTGAATTACGAGTGTAGTTTGTTATGCAGTGGTTAACACATGATTAGTCAACTGATAATCTATTGAATTACGAGTGTAGTTTGTTATGCAGTGGTTAACACATCTGATTAGTCAACTGATAATCTATTGAATTACGAGTGTAGTTTGTTATGCAGTGGTTAACACATCTGATTAGTCAACTGATAATCTATTGAATTACGAGTGTAGTTTGTTATGCAGTGGTTAACACATCTGATTAGTCAACTGATAATCTATTGAATTACGAGTGTAGTTTGTTATGCAGTGGTTAACACATCTGATTAGTCAACTGATAATCTATTTTGTATTAATTTCACCACAACATCAAACACCTCCAATGAAATTAATGAAAGCATAATGAGATCCACCATAAAAGAAACCACACACGCAATACATTCATGCTATTTTAATTTCATACTTAAGATCACGACGAGGAACAGATCTTATGTGGGCGACTGTACACTCTAAAATATAATGGGTACGAACAGAGTAATTAAAGTGTCCATAATGTGTTAGCTATGTAAAGGTATGTTGGTGGTAATAAACGGATTGGATACAAAGATAGAAAGGTAAATCACCTTCAGTATACCCAATGATTGTATAAAGCTTGTTGATAACCTTTATATAACCCCTACTGTACCAGCGACGTCTTTTTGTATTTATTCTAGCTATTGTTGTACTATTTTATTCAGTTCAAAATGCTTGCAGCAATTAACAGGCTTCGTACTATCTCACTTAACCCATTTTACTACCACAGATCCTTCGTTAACTGCACAAAGTCCTCTAAATATAGCTAGATAAAAATTACAAAAAACGTCGCCGGTACAGAAGGGGTTAATGTTTGACAGTGTTGGTAGAGTATAGGGGGCAGCACACGAGAGATTTTATAGTCAATTTTCGATTATCACATTTTCTCCCGGTAATATTTGTTGGATCTTTTGCACGGGTGTCGGAAACCAGACTGAAGTACTAATATTAACGTAGGTGACACAATTACTGTAATAGTGTGCATCATCAACTACCAGAAGAGTGTCCACAATTTAAGTTGGCAGACAATGCACTCGTGTGATACCGGCTGTAAGCCAAATATATTCAAAGTTGTGGAGGATAAGTTAGGGGAGATAAATATATAGTATAATAGTGTGAGAGAGAGAGAGAGAGAGAGAGCCAGAGCGTGAGAGGGAGTAGGAGTCTGTTGAGGTACAGAGATACAGAGAGGATGCAGAGAGAGTTTTAGCTGAGATGGTGTGTGTGTGGGGGATGGTGGGGGGGGGCATGGGGGGAGAGAGATGCCTTGTTCATGGAGAAGGGGAGGGGATGGGAGGGAGGAACACGAGAGAGAGAGGGAGCCAGTGTATACCATTTGAGTGTAAGCAACGGTGGTCCACACACTCACACCTCACTCCTATACTCATAGTTAACCGCATACTCAACTCTTTTACCTTATATTCAACTCCTTTTGTTTCTTTTACTTCACATTACCATCATAACTCACACAGGGCACCTTATACCAGTTGTGTTACCTTATATTCTACTCTTACTGCTTCTTTTACTTCACATTACCATCATAACTCACACAAGGCACCTTATACCAGTTGTGTTACCTTATATTCAACTCTTACTGCTTCTTTTACTTCACATTACCTTCATAACTCACACAAGGCACCTTATACCAGTTGTGTTACCTTATATTCTACTCTTACTGCTTCTTTTACTTCACATTACCTTCATAACTCACACAAGGCACCTTATACCAGTTGTGTTACCTTATATTCAACTCTTACTGCTTCTTTTACTTCACATTACTTTCATAACTCACACAAGGCACCTTATACCTCGTCTTATACTATTTGTTTTACCTTATATTCAACTATTTTACCTTATATTGAACTCCTACTGCTTCTTTTACTTCACATTAGACCTACCTTCATAACTCACACAAGAACCTTATACTGTTTCTTGTTACCACCTCATGTATCACACATATCATCTAACACACAGCCTTTACCTCATACCTTACATCTACCAATTACCATCTACACACACACACACACTCTCTAACACACACACACGCAACCTCACTCACTCACACGCAACCTCACTCACTCACACACACACACACACACACTTTCTAACACACACACACACACACACTTTCTAACACACACACACCCACCACCCACGCGCGCGCACACACACACACACACACACACACACACACACACAGTCAGTCAGCCAGTCCCGTCCACTTCATTTCACTTTGTCTCCAACTCATCCCTCAATTCATTCCTAACACAATTTTCAACTCAATATATACATCCTTCATCACAGCAGACACTCACCTCACTATGCTATACCTTATACTGGGCCAGGTACCTCACTCTCTACCCTGTGCCTCACACCTCATGATGGCTCCGTATCTCATATTTACCTCATGGAAACCTTAAACCTCTACTCCATCACCTCATACTGGTTCGTTTTCCATATTCCCACCTTATAGCGAATGCATAATAGTCTCACATCTTTACTCACACCAAGCTTTTCATACTTTTCTTTACCTCCTAGATACATCTCACCTCATACTCACCTCTCAGCAACCGTTTCTTTACCTCATACTTAGCTCATTGTATTATCTCATACCGTCAGTGGTTTACCTTATACTCAGCCCATAACAACCATCATATCTCACACCGGCACTTACGTTACTTTCACATTTACTTTCTTCCTGCCTCTACTACACACTGGCCACTTACCTTCTGCCAACCTCGTACCTCACTTCTCTAACAATACCTAGCACTACATTAAATCTTCACCTCAAGTCTCACACTTTTCATTCTTAGTTTCCGAGTCAAAATTCCAGCTCACCTTCACATATCGAAAATGAGAGGTTGACAATCGCCTCATTCCACACTTCCCTTCATATTCACATCACTGTCTGCCTTAGTCCATTACTCACACGGCATAGCTCACCGCATGCGTACCTTTTTAACTCATATTTCAGTTTAATACTTATAATTTCTTCCGTAACGTCTAACACTCACCCCGTTACTCGTACCTCTCACACCACACCTCATCATCTTATGGCCTACCCATCACCAAACATAAACACCTTACAATGTTTTCACAATAATAGTGATTGAATATTTGTGACTTACAGTAATTCCCTGCAACATGGTGCCTTGGGAAATATAATGTCTGAAAATAGTGTTAAGCTGTTTGGAAATTGAAACTTGATATATGTGTTCTTGTTTAATGATTATTGTGCAAAATATTAGAAGAAAAAAAACTTGATTGTAGTGGTATGGTGTTGTGTGGTACAGTGCATGGTAGTGGTATGGTGAAGTGGTAATGAGTGGCATAGACTACTGACAACCGTAATACTACTAATACCGTAGTGAGTTAAAGGTTTATATTGCGAGTTTATAATTGTGCGGTATTGGACTTTAGAAAGTGGTGGTGTAGTTATATGTTGAAGTTAATTGGTGTATAGTGTTATGAGTTAGGTAGTACAGTACATAATTATATCATATCGGTACCGTATATAGGCTAAATACAGTCACGCTCTCAAATTAGGATACATGTTAACCCTCCAACTGAATAAACCAACCTCTGAAATGTAAATATCAGGTCAAAGATTAACCTATTCTCGTGCTAAAACCAGAGATATCTTCAAACAGACAGACAGCAATAATAACCGCGACTGTACCGTATACTGTATAGGAAGGCTGTTGCTTCTATATACAGTAGACCGATAACTAACACACGTAACGTTGTTTTATATTTATAGTTATTTTGTTAATAAATGTGAAGGGTTCATTGTGCTAAATTAGAAACAATGTGGCCTTACAGAAAACTTTTATTAAGCACTCTGTTAAGCTTACTAATATTGATTAGGCCTAATCACTCACTACAGATTACAACTTTGACTACAGTAACTTCAATCGAGCTAAACTATTATATGGAGCTGAGCAACACCGATAATTTAATTATTTATAACTAGTCCGCAGTATTTAGCAAAATTCGATAAAGCTAAATTAGTGTATGGCTCTTGCTAACACTGAAATTAGCCTAAGTTCATGTTATCTTTAAAAAAAAAAGAAAAAAAGAAAAGAATGTAAGTTAGTCGATCTTTTGGCTAGGCCAATTATCAGCATTTCCAACTACAGTACAGTATGTAAGTTGGTTTATGGATTTACTTTCATTTTAATGTGAATTTGTATATCCCTTAACCCGTGGAGCCCCGGCTAGTTTTGTAATGTTTGCGCACCAGAACCCGGCCGGTTTTAAAAAAATTTTTTTATTCCAGAAACAATAGCGAATGGGTTAGGAATGAAGGAAAAACCACGAAAAACCGCTCAAAAAGCTTAAAAAATGGTCCTACAGAGCCCCCGAAAACGGATTTAACAATAGTAAAAAATTGAAGGCAATTATCCCAAAAAAACAGGTTATTGCGCGCTCGCGCACGTGGACTTTGAGAGTTTTCAACCATCAGCACGGTTGCGTGGGATACGTACACAGTTCCCATACAAATCTGAGCCCTCTTGAGTGGCTACACCTGAGGTTACGGTCGGCGCAATTAGGGTGACACGTCAGGCGCGTCTCTGGGGCTGTGCGTTACATACATCGCCGACGCGTCAGACGCGTCGCTGGGGCTGTACGGGTTAAACCTCCGGGAAAGGAGGTTTGTCTATGTAAGCATAATAGGCTTGGCTAACATTTGAAGGTTTACTAAACTGAATATTACTATTTTCATATTCACTTTTTTAGAGCCCTGTTAACAGAAATGTGTATAAATACGAAAATAATGTAAATGAAGTCAGTTTTTAAAACAATGACTGAATACCGGTGTGCCTCAGTACAGCCACGTATAAACTACAGTAATGAACAATCCAGGGGTAATTTGATGGATTGTCTCTCTCTACTTTATGAATATATATATATATATATATATATATATATATATATATATATACACACCTTTCTATATCACACTCCTAGAATGATAGTCCGAGCTGCCATAACAGACCTGGACTAATTCATTAGAATTTAGAGAAGTTTACAAAGTAGCATGACATTAATACCCTTCGAGGATTATGACGCCTCATGACAGGTTATTCTACTTATTATTAGACTATGTTATTTAGTTTAGGAAAACAAACATGTGGGCACTAGTGAGTTAATAGTAGTTTATATCCCTCCTTTGATTCCTAGAGATCCTTCCTAAATTGCAAACAATCCTTATAATGATAACCAGAATAAATGTAAAAATGCGTCGTTAAATACTATGACTGTACCCCCATAGTTAAATACTATAACTGTACCCCCATAGTTAAATATTATAACTGTACCCCCATAGTTAAATACTATAACTGTACCCCCATAGTTAAATATTATAACTGTACCCCATAGTTAAATACTATAACTGTACCCCCATAGTTAAATATTATAACTGTACCCCCATAGTTAAATACTATAACTGTACCCCCATAGTTAAATATTATAACTGTACCCCCATAGTTAAATACTATAACTGTACCCCCATAGTTAAATATTATAACTGTACCCCATAGTTAAATATTATAACTGTACCCCCATAGTTAAATACTATAACTGTACCCCCATAGTTAAATATTATAACTGTACCCCCATAGTTAAATACTATAACTGTACCCCCATAGTTAAATATTATAACTGTACCCCCATAGTTAAAAGCAGTTATAGTCAAACTCAACTGAAATGAGCTCCAAGGAGGTCAAGGTCACCCTGTGCGGTGTTGCCACATTTCTACCAAAACAAACCTTTTAGAAAATGGGAAACCAAGGAAAACCACATTTAGAAGGGAAACTTGAAATAAATGTAAAAGACGTTTTTATGTCTGGAAGGGTTATTGGTATTCTTGTATAAAAGTTACAGAAACGAAACAATAGGTAGGCTATATTTGTATATACCTATTTACATTGTACAGCATCTCCCTTGCCTGGCTATGAAGATGAGAGTAACTTTTGCGAGTTTTTCCTTCCATGGTGGTCGTGCTAGAATGAGGGTTAGTGACCGTCTGACCTGGGTGATGTTGTTGTCGTAGTTTGAGGCCATTTAAAGCGTTGCCATTACTCGTATGCAGCTCTCTCTCTCTCTCTCTCTTTTGATGGGTTTACATTGTGCTATATTGCATTTTGGAGATTGTGTATGTATGTGTGTGTTTGTGTGTGTATCTGTAGGGGTGTGTGTGAGTGCGTGCGTAGCCAACAGAACCGCATTGACATTACTTGGCAACGTCGCATATCCTACCATTCCTTAAATCTATTTATAGCTGTCCCCAGAAAAATGGCAGCATGTTCTAAATAGCGTGCCATATGTTGTATAAATTCCTTGTATATATCCTTAAAATGATATGTTTCTTAACACCACATAACCTTTAAAAATTGTAATATAATATATACAGTCATAAAAGCTAAAATTAATTTGTTAATAGCCTGAAAAACTAACATTTGTTGTTAAAGGTTAGAATATTTGACAACACCGCACAGGGCGAGGGACACCACCTTGTAGCTCATTTCATAGGAGGATGACTATAATAAGAATACCGAAAGTCGTTAACGTTCCCGACTGTACCTCCGTGACCTAATTTAATTGTGTGTGTCAAAGGTTCGTGACTTGGAGAACCAGTGGATGGTGTCTGGCTCACCGTGACAACCACAGTGGGAGAGAGTGAGAGTGAGTGAGTGTGAAAGAGTGTGAGTGAGAGTGAGAGGGAGCCAGAGTTACAAGGAATAGTTAGTATCTCAAAGACCTTGCGGTCCTTTCCTGGGAGATACTCGAAGTGGATTGGAAACTTAATTACAATTTCAGTTGTCTTACCAATGTGCTGGAGTGTTTCCATTAAATGCTGAGTGAGTGTAAAAAAAAAAGTAGAGCCATAGATATCCTTTACTTAGATTTAAAAAAAAAAAAAAAAAAAATACAAAGTGCCTCATTGCAGGCTAATGTCAAAGGTTAGTGCTAATGTACCATACTGACTATCTAGGAATATGGTAACAATATAGTAATTACCACTGATAATGATAGTGTGTGTGTGTGTGTGTGTGTGTGTGTGTGTGTGTGTGTGTGTGTGTGTGTGTGTGTGTGTGTGTGTGTGTGTGTGTGTGTGTGTGTGTGTGTGTGTGTGTGTGTAGAGGTCACGACGATCGCTTAAAATCACTCAAACTATATTCGTTGGAACGTAGAAGGGAACGATACTTAATAATATATACGTGGAAAATCGCAGAGGGTTTTGTACCAAATCTACATACACCAATAGCAATGAAATTCAATGATAGGAGAGGCTGGGAATGCGATATCCCCAAGATGATAAATCGGGGGGCTATGGGCTCTCTGCGAGAGGGCTGGTTATCACATAGAGGAGCACGTCTCTTCAACAAACTCCCGCGGCGAGTGAGAGACATGAGAGGTGTCTCGTTAGACAGCTTCAAGAGAGCTCTTGATGTCGAACTACAAAAAGTGCCAGACGAGCCCATCTTCACAAGGGTGCGCTCCACCTCTTCGAATAGTCTGCTGCACCAATTCTCAAACAACAACGAAGGGCGGTGCGCTCTTCGGTGCCACTAGCTAGAGTGGCGAACTCCACATAGGTGAACATAGGTAGGTGACATTGACCTGGTGAGAAAGGTCATAATAGGGTTGTTTGGGGTGAGGTGGAACAGAGAATAGTGTAATAGGTCAAGAAGCATAAGAGTCATGGTACGGGTCAAATGTCACAAAGGTTGTTAAGGGGAGGAGTTTTATTTGCTCCCAAGATCTCCATCGAACTTTTAAAACATATATACCACCCAAGACGACCCCCCCCCCCCCCCCCCCCTGGCCCCTTCAGGATTTGAGTGTACATTTTTCGGTAGGAAAATGACCCGGCCAAAGGCCGATTCCTCTTAAATTTCAGGTTTGCTATCGCTGGGCAGGAACAAGTCAACACATCGATGGCACGAAAGGTCTTAAATTTGACAGAAATGCGGCGAAAGGTCATGCAATTGCCAAGCTATTGGGCGAACCTCATATAATTTCAAAACTAATGGGGCTAAGCATGAGGGAGAAGGGGTCCTGATTTTTTGTTTAAAGTGATAAACTCCTCTTAAGAACTACTTACCGTATACAATACGACCCATAATAAAGTGATAAACTCCTCTTAAGAACTACTTACCGTATACAATACGACCCATAATAAAGTGATAAACTCCTCTTAAGAACTACTTACCGTATACAATACGACCCATAATAAAGTGATAAACTCCTCTTAAGAACTACTTACCGTATACAGTACGACCCATAATAAATATACAACCATTAGACTGTATCCAAGCCAAACATGATAATATTTTGTTATATACATTATGTAGTGTTCTAGGTTAAGATATATATATATATATATATATATATATATATATATATATATATATATATATATACAGTATATATATATATTGTTACGGCCCTACAGTGCTGAACCCAAGAGATTAAAATTCAAACACCGGCAACAACGCCATGCAGTTGCGATCAGAAGGCAAGAAGGGTTATTGTCATAAATAATGAAGAAGGATGATATCAAACACCACTAATTTTCGTATTAATTATATTACTATTAACTAGGGAAAACGAACAGGTTGATAAGCACAATAATTCAGTTAATCAAGGCAAAGATCTCCGATATAAACGTCAGAAGAAAACACCTGAATAGCAATGAATAATAGTTGACTAAGCACCGAATGAAAGCTTCGAGTAAATGCACTCGTTACAAGGAATGAACACACAAAGAGAACATTTGAAGACAAACGGTTAATCAACTCACACTGAAAGTAAACTGAATCACACTCAATTACAGACCGACATATGATACCATATAATATCACCACGGAGCGACACACGAAGGTAACCTCACGGACATTTATTTAACATTGATTGACAAGCTACTGTGCTCAGATAATTATCGCCAGATAACACTCGGACGACGTGTGCACTCAAGAACACGAATCAGTGTTCGTTACACAACCCCTGAATACACCAACACAACCCCACCAAAATACATATAGAGCCCCACACAACACTAGGGCTCGTTACACATACACAATAACATTATATATATGCTGTCTCATCTCCCCTTCAAAGGACATAAACAGAATACTCACTTACTTGTCCTAACTCACAAACTGGGAGACAGCATGTCACGCACACCCAGGGGTGAGCCCAGACCAGAGCGAAGGGGTTCTCTCCACCAAGGTCCATAGATACATCTATGTATCTATGGACTTGCTCTCCACCTCCGTCTTCTGACACGCTCGGGCACAGACTAACTCTATAACTCTTACCTCCTAACCGACATCTCCTTCTTAAGCCCTAACTTTCGGCAAGAAAATGGAGTCACACTAGTCTTATAACAGAGTCGTGAACACGAAATATCTGATAAAGGTCTGCTGTCGTGGGAGCATAGATTTTCTCAGGCCTCTATGGTCCACGTGTGTAGGTGGGTGGACTCTCTCACGGCTCGTTTGTTGTTGACGTGGTCCACCCGACACCACCGCTATCTACCTTGGTAGATTAGACCTCCTCGCTCTCTGCTCTCCTCCTTCTATTGCTGTCTGCCTCACCTTACAATATATACTCTGTATATACACACAGTACATATTGTAATGAGTGTATGTTAATTGTGGCTTAGGTTTATGACTATATTTGAGAATACAGTTTAAATGATAATCGTATTATACTGTACAGGTTAAGTGGTACAGGTTATACACTAAAGTGGTTTGAATCACAAGACAGGTTACATTACTACATTATTATAGTTCAAATGGTACAGGTTATAGGTCACACACACGCGCGTGCACACACACACACACACTTACACTTTCATAGCACATAATTATACTGTATATTGTAGGCCACGATTTGGTACAGTTTATATGTGACAATTCAGAAGACGTTAAGTGACAGTCGTTAGCCTACATGTCAAAGTGGTACAGGTTATAAGTAATAAGTTATAATAAGTAGCAGGCATTGTGTTATGTATCGTGTGGTCAGTGTATGTACAAACTAAGACAAACAGTTAACGCTCAGGATCCGATTACGCCCTTCTTTTATGTTTTCTGGCTATTATTACACAATTTTATTCACATAGGAAGGGTATATGAAAGTCAAGGATAATTGAGATAGTCTTTACCCTTTTAACTCCCATAGATCCTGGTCTTCGAAAGGGGTGAAGTCACAGAGTGTGAGGTGAAGCTGAACGGTCAGGCTATGGAGATCGTCAACTCTTTTAAGTATCTGGGCAGTGTGTTGAGTAAAGATGGGACTATGGATGAAGAGGTGCGGGAGAGGGTACAACAGGGGAAGAGGGTTGTAGGAACGCTAAAAGCAGTAACAAAAAATAGGGTGGTCAGTATGGAAGTGAAGAAGTCCTTGCATGACAGTGTGGTAATCCGACACTGACTTACGGAAGCGAAGCATGGACGTTGGTTGAGAGACTCAGACCAAGAGTGAGAGCAGTGGAAATGAATTACTTAAGGAGTGCGTGCGGAGTTACATGGAGGGATAGACAGACTAATGAGGAAGTAAGAAGGAGGTGTGGTGTGGAGGTAGATGTGCTGGAAAGTGTGAAAAGGAACAACTTGAGATGGTTCGGCCATATGGAACGTATGGAAAGCGAGAGAATGACTAAGAGGGTGTATGAGAGCGAGGTGGAGGGACAGAGGGGGAGAGGTAGACCGAATATGAGGTGGAAGGATGGAGTGAGGAAGTACATGAACGAAGGTGGTGCTGGTTGGGGGGAGGGGCGTCGACTGACTGGGGACAGAGGTGCATGGGGGCGGTTCGTTCGTGGCCACCCCTTCGGGGATCACGGCGTCAGGCAATAGATAGATAGATAGAGATCCTTCCTAAATTGTATAAAATTGTCGAATGATGGCCAGAATAAACTATAAAAATAAACTATAAACTGCAGACTCCCATTTTCTTATGTTCTTATGTAAAATGTGTCATAATCTTCAAAGAGCACTTTGTCACGATAGTTGGTACGGAAATGCTAGCAAATGAAAGGTATGAACAAAAGTATATTAAATCATTGAGTCTATTGATAGTGGTGTATTTGAATCCTTGTAATAGATGGCTGTACTACCACAAGAATGCCTTTAAATGGGTAGATTATTCTATCTATCTATTGCCCGACGCCGTGATCCCCGAAGGGGTGGCCACGAACGAACCGCCTCCATGCACCTCCGTCCCCAGTCAGTCGACGCCCCTCCCCCCAACCAGCACCGCCTTCGTTCATATACTTCCTCACTCCATCCTTCCACCTCTCCTTCGGTCTACATCTCCCTCTCTGTCCCTCCACCTCGCTCTCATACACCCTCTTAGTCATTCTCTCGCTTTCCATACGTTCCATATGGCCGAACCATCTCAAGTTGTTCCTTTTCACACTTTCCAGCACATCTACCTCCACACCACACCTCCTTCTTACTTCTTCATTAGTCTGTCTATCCCTCCATGTAACTCCGCACGCACTTCTTAAGTAATTCATTTCCACTGCTCTCACTCTTGGTCTGAGTCTCTCAACCAACGTCCATGCTTCACTTCCGTAAGTCAATGTCGGGATTACCACACTGTCATACAAGGACTTCTTCACTTCCGTATACTGACCACCCTATTTCTTGTTACTGCTTTCAGCGTTCCTACAACCCTCTTCCCCTGTTGTACCCTCTCCCGCACTTCTTCATCCATAGTCCCATCTTTACTCAACACACTGCCCAGATACTTAAAAGAGCTGACGATCTCCATAGCCTGACCATAGCCTGACCGTTCAGCTTCACCTCACACAATGTGACTTCACCCCTTTCGAAGACCATAACCTTGCTCTTCCCCGCATTTACCTTCAAATTCCGTTTTTCGCACACTGTTCCAAACTCATTTACCAGACCCTGCAACTCACATTCATTATCATCCATCAGAACTGTATCATCCGCAAACAGCAGTATAGGTAGCTTCCACTCATTTTCCTCCCTTTTCAGTGATACACCAACATCCACTGCTCTTGATAGTATTTCTTTCATGACTCCATCCATATATACAGTAAACAACCACGGGGACATCACACACCCCTGTTTCAAACCAACATTCAGGTCAAAGAACTCGCTCTGCTCACTCTCCACACGTACTGCCGCCTTTGCACCCTCATACATGCTCTTCACTGCTTTCAGCAACTTGCCATCTACTCCATATATTCTAAGTACTTTCCACAAACCTTCTCTATCCACTCTGTCATAGGCCTTCTCCAAGTCCATAAAGGCATCATACACCTTTTGTTTCTTCTCCAGATATTTCTCCACAACACAATTCAGGGTAAAAATCTGATCTACACATCCTCTTCCCTTCCTAAAACCTCCCTGCTCGTCGCCTATCCATTTCTCCGTTCTCACTCTCACTCTCTCAATCACTACCCTACTGTATACCTTCCCTACTACGCTCAGAAGACATATTCCTCGGTGGTTACCACACACTCCTCTTTCCCCTTTGCCCTTATATAGGGGAACTATTATGCCAGTCTTCCAGTCATCGGGTGCACTCCCCTTCTCCCATGCTAGTTTGCACATTTTCCATACCCATTCGATCACTATCTCACCACCATACCTCAACATTTCCCCACACACTCCATCTGTTCCTGGTGCTTTCCCCAACTTCACTCTTTTCATGGCTTCCCACACTTCTGACCTCCTGATCCCCACCTCCTCCTCCACTACTTCTCTTCTTCTCCCTCCCATACCATATCCAACTATGTTTGCTGGCTCTTCATTCCTTACATTTAGCAACTCATTGAAGTACTCCCTCCATCTTTCGACTCTCTCTTGCTTCTCGGCTAGCATTCTCCCATTCTTATCTTTCACACCTTTACTGTTTCCCTTGCTACCTTCCCTAACTTTCTTAACTTCTTTCCAGAACAGTTTCTTACTCTCCCTCCATTTTACACTCAGATGCCTTCCAAATTCCTCATCTACTCTTCTCTTACTTTCCTTCACTACTCTCTTCACCACCCTCTTACTCTCCACGTTCCTCGCTCGTTTCTGTCTCTCAAAATCTTCATTCCCTCTACTACCCAACCACTCTCTATATGCTTTCTTCTTTTCTTCCACAGCTATTTTTACCTCTTCTGTCCACCATGCTGTACCTCTCACTCTCCTCCCTCTTCTCCTCACTCCACACACCTCCTCACATGCTGCACAGATCTCTTCCTTAAACACCTTGCTCATCTCCTCCACTTCCTCCATAACTTCCAGGTCGAACCCACCTAGTCGTCTTTCTACTGCTCTCCTGTACTCTTCCCTGATTTCCTCCTCCTGTAGCCTATTGATTATTGTGGACACATTAATTACCCATTTCACACCGATTATTATTTAGAGAGTATAGCCTAAACATATGAATATACTCAGACCGGTACATATATTGCAGATCACAGGGGGTGCACATTCAGTGTATGGCTGTGAAAATAAACACGAGAGGACTTTTTTTTTTTTTTTTTTTGAGTTGCAAGATTTTACAAATATTTTCTCCTTTATATAGTTTATTTATATAGTTAATTTATAGTTTTAGTTTCATACCGGTACTACTTTGGTTTGTCCTTATCAAGAAGCTTTGCGCATATATCGTTGTATATATAATATTGTGTAGGCCTATTGTGTATATGATATAGGATAGGCTAGTAAAAATATGCGAGAAGACGAATTATTAACATGCTACAACATTAAATTATAAGTATAAAGGACGATAATCAGTAAAATGAGAAGGAAGATAAGTTTGGTATGTGCCTGAGGATGACGGGGATAATCAGTGAACTATAGTGATAAACAGAATGATGAAGTATGATGAACGACAACAAATGATAGTGTTGAAAAGTGGATCCATATGAATCACGGGTCTTACCTCCTAGCCATACTACAACCATTGGAACCATGAGACTACCAGCCTTAATACAATACCTCGGTGAGTAAACAAATAATATATACTTTATAATAGTCAAGGACAATGGAAGATCATACTTGTCCTAATTCATATATTGTATAAGAGTTTGTTCACTTATTTTAAGGAGTGCTGATGTGTGTATAATAATAATAATAAATTAATAATAATAATATTAATATTAATAATAACAATAATAATTGTTGTTGGTATATTGTTCAATTGCAGCCCTGAGACTGAATATGTACAGTTTCTCTTAACCAAAGTACAGTACCTGTACAATGTTAATGTGTGTGTGTGTGTGTGTGTGTGTTTGTGTCACACACAAGGTCACATGCGACCTTTGGTGACCATGAGGTGCCGAAGTTTCAACCATAGCACGTGCAGATTCACATTGCATTGGTGAAACTTCGCGTAGGTTAACACAAGATAACAGCCCAAATTACTATAGGCCTACAGTACAGTAGATATATATAGAAGCAGCTTAGCTAGGGAGAGGGACCACTACACTCTACAGTCTGTCTCCGTTGGGATGGCTGAACATAGTGCGCGTGAGAGAGAGTGAGTGTGAGAGTGTGAGAGAGAGTGAGTGTAAGCGTAATTCGTACTTTTCTGTAGCATTAAGTATTATTGTTTACCCAAACACTTTTCTTCGCCTTTGGGAAGTTTTCATCGGCTTTTGCATGATTATTTAACCTCTTATTTAGTATGATCACATAGGCTACCTGGTAACTCAGCAGTACGTTAGTTGTTTATGGTAAGATGCTAAGTTTAATGTTTGTAATACGCTGAAAAGTAATTTGTACAAACTGGTGAGGATATGGAAACTATAGTAATTGCAAGAAAGTTTAGTGTTCGTTTTGTATGCAAGCTGCAGGTCCCTTGAATTCTGGTAAGGTCCAAGGAGATGATCATGGATGTAGCCTACTGGGAACAAAACTAATAATGGGCGGTCAAGAGTGGTAACTATTGAAATATATGCCAAATGGTGTTATGTATAGTATAATTAATACAGTAAATAATAGGAAATGGTGTTATGTATAGTATAATTAATACAGTAAATAATAGGAAATGGTGTTATGTATAGTATAATTAATACAGTAAATAATAGGAAATGGTGTTATGTATAGTATAATTAATACAGTAAATAATAGGAAATGGTGTTATGTATAGTATAATTAATACAGTAAATAACAGGAAATGGTGTTATGTATAGTATAATTAATACAGTAAATAATAGGAAATGGTGTTATGTATAGTATAATTAATACAGTAAATAACAGGAAATGGTGTTATTTATAGTATAATTAATACAGTAAATAACAGGAAATGGTGTTATGTATAGTATAATTAATACAGTAAATAACAGGAAATGATGTTATGTATAGTATAATTAATACAGTAAATTAAAATGTAAAACTTGCAAACTAAACAAACCAAAATTGGGACAAGGACAATATAAAGTCAAATTAAATTATCAAAATCGCTATGTGGAAACAACGCTTACTAAAATGAAAATTATTAAATAAAAGAACACAATCCACCACATAGGGTGTACATCACTACATGAGCAAGTTAATCTGTTTCCCAAGCAAACCAATCGCACATATAACAACGCACTATCGTCACGTTAAAGGAAGTAGTCAAGTTTGGGAAGTCCGGGACGTTCTGGCAAATTTTACTAAACTCTGCATGAATAAAGAAACTACATGTTAAATGTCAAAATATTATTTAAAATCAAATTTGCAACATGACAAGACATTAACAATAGTAAAAAATACAAATATTGATAAGATATCTATACTATTACAAAATAATATATAAAATACAGTACAGCACTCACTAACGATAGTGCTATCGGGTAGGTAACAGGAAATGATGTTATGTATAGTATAATTAATACAGTAAATAACAGGAAATGTATAATATGTAGAATATAAGATGTGCCAACAAATTGGCTGACTCATGAAGTTGTTAATTATTATGTTCTCTCCACTAACCAACTTTACTCCTAAACTCGATTAATGAAATTACCTGTGGAAGTCCGGGGATTCGAACCCAGGACGCTCACACCGAAAATCAACACACTTATGCATTGCACCACGAAGACAGTTAAATTAGTTTAAATTATGTTTATTGCTACAGTATTTATATATTATATATATACAGTATACAGTATATACTTCCTGGCTGTCATTCCACGATATTAAGCCATTTAGGAAATAGGCTACTTGTGTAATCAAAGGAATACATGAGATTGTCTTTAATACTCTTTACTTCTTTGATTCCTAGAAATAAAACTGAAATAAATAACTGAATAAAATCGTCTTATATTAGCCAGAATAATGTGAAAATAATGTTAAACCTGGAGGCCTCAAGTACTAGACTGGGGCCCCAGGTGGAGGGCATGTTCTGTGTTACACCCTCAGTTGATTTAAGGGGCCTCCACACCTCATAAACCCAGTCTTAATTACCTCTTCTGTACCGTACATAACATGGTCCAGGGGTTGGGTTGTGGTGAGAGTTATAAAGAGTTACAAGGAATAGTTAGTATTGGTTACTTTGCAACCGTACCCATTCCAGGGAAATACTCTATTGGGTTAGATTGTATAGTGGAGTACACTTGATATCAAGTAAGTAGAAAAACTATCGACTCTCATTTAATTGAACTGTTCTATTGAAGAACTATTTACAACTTCTGATGAAAGTTTGTTCCAGGTAGAACAGATCTTATATGCGATAAAAAGGTTATATATACGGTACTGCACGTGTGCTGAATCTATCTAGCTCTTAACTTCCAGTCAACTGTCATTGTGTTGTATTCTAAACATCTTTTGTATATCCATATTGTCAAATTAATTTAGTATTTTAAATACTTAAACGAGTTGGCCCCTAATCTGCATGTTTCCAACGAAAATACATCAAGAACTCTCAACCGTTCCCCATAGCTCAGTCTCCTATTCCATCTGAAAAACACAACAATTGCACCACTACACAAAGGAGGAAGTAAAGCTCTGCCAAAAAATTACCGCCCAGTAGCACTAACATCTCACATCATCAAAATCTTTGAAAGAATACTACGAGGAAAAGTCTCAAAATACATTGAAGAAAACGGGCTCCACAACTCAGGACAACACGGGTTCAGAGCAGGGAGATCATGTCTCTCGCAGCTACTAGAACACTATGACAAAGTTCTAGATGACCTGGAAGAGAAAAGAAATGTAGATGTCATATACACAGACTTTGCCAAAGCATTTGACAAGTGTGATCATGGAATTATAGCACATAAGCTGAAAGAAAAAGGTATCACCGGAAAGGTGGGGAGGTGGATCTATAATTTTCTCATTAACAGAAGACAATCAGTAGCAGTAAATCAAGCGGTATCAGAAGGTTCAGAAGTTAAAAGCTCTGTTCCCCAGGGTACAGTGTTGGCACCCTTACTCTTCCTAATACTAATAAGTGATATCGATGCAAATGTACAACACAGCAGCGTTTCATCATTTGCAGACGACACAAAACTAAGTCTAGGAATAACCACAATAGAAGACAAAGAAACCTTGCAAGCAGACATGAACGCTGTATTTCGGTGGACCAAAGAAAACAACATGCAATTTAACGAAGAGAAATTTCAGCTGATAAGGTATGGAGGAAATGGAGAGATTAAAGATCTTGGGGTAATAATGTCAGAAAACATGTCTTTCAAAGAACATAATCAGGCCAAGTCAGTAGCGGCGAGGAAACTTGTAGGTTGGATACTGCGCACTTTCAAGACACAAGAAGAACGGCCAATGATAACACTTTTCAAATCGTTGGTGATCCCACGACTGGAGTATTGCAGTGTGCTAACATCTCCACACAAAGCCGGGGAAATATACGAAATAGAGAGTGTTCAAAGAAGCTTCACGTCCCACATCAGCTCGGTAAAACATCTTCATTACTGGGATAGGCTGAAGGCTCTTAACTTATATTCACTGGAGTGAAGAAGAGAGAGATACTTGATAATTTACACATGGAAAGTTATCGAGGGTCTAGTGCCAAACCTTCACACCACAATATCATGGAACTGGAGTGACAGAGGGGGTAGGTATTGTAACATCCCACCCCAAAAGTGTAGGGGAGCTCTGGGCACACTGAGGGACTCTTGGTTGACAAACAGGGGACCGAGCCTCTTCAACAAAATGCCAGAGAACGTGAGAAACCTGATGGACGTGCCAACGGAAGTATTAAAAAAAGCCTTGGACAACCATCTCAAGTCGGTGTTTGATCAGCCATACTTCGCGGGGGGGGGGGGGGGGGGAGAGCTGCCCCCTCGAATAGCCTGCTGCATCAAACACTGGCAGCAAACACACTCGGGGGGAGCAACTCTCGCTGAGGCCGCTGAGGAGGCCGAAACAACTCTAGGTAAACTCAGTAATAGTAATTTTCTTGAGTTCTGGCGACCGAAATTGCACATCAAGATTTTATATTAGAGCATTATGAATGTGAGAATGATTCTTATAATTTAACTCTAATTCTAGCCCAATAATGTGACCTTTCTTCTCTTCTCTACTACTATCCATTACTTGGATAACCTCAAGTCACTACCCCTCAAATTGTTTTCTAAGTCAGTCACTTTCTGTCACAGTAATTAAGTCTGGATTTAGATTTGCTTAGCCAATATATGCATAGCCGTTTACTTCTCAAAGTTGAGAGAGAGAGAGAGAGAGATTAAATGTTATAATAGAGTAATAAAGAGTGAAAACTGAATGAGTAGAGTTAATGGAAGAGAAAATCTAGAAAACAGGAAGAACATTAAAACTCGAGTTCTGTGAAAAAGGGAAAAACTTTATGGGGAAGGGGGGAACTCTGTGGGAAAGGTTTGTTAGCAGATCAAAAACGGCCACACTCATAAACAGCCACACTCCTGAACGACCACACTCCTTAACGGCCACACTCCTGAACGGCCACACTCCTGAACGACCACACTCCTAAACGGCCACACTCCTGAATGGCCACACTCCTGAACGGCCACACTCCTGAACGGCCACACTCCTGAACGACCACACTCCTAAACGGCCACACCTGAACGACCACACCTGAACGACCACACTCCTGAACGGCCACACTCCTGAACGACCACACTCCTAAACAGCCACACTCCTAAATGGACACACTCCTAAATGGCCACACTCCTGAACGGCCACACTCCTGAACGACCACACTCCTAAACGGCCACACTCCTAAATGACCACACTCCTAAACGGCCACAATCTTAAACAACTGGGGTTAGGTTGAATTAAATCATGGTTGGCTAGATTAGGTTAACTTGATTTAGGTTTGGTTAGTTTAGGTCAAGTTAGTTCTGGGTTGGTTATAGTTATTGTTAGGGTAATAATTATGAGTAAGGATAGATTGGGGGATTAGCAGTTTCAGTTGTGGACGTTTGCCATAGAGGAGTGCTTAGAATCAAATATTTATTGTATTTTTTTTTAAAAGACTGAATAGTTTGTTGAAGTTGATAAATTAACCTTTTCAGTATAAGGGGCGTGTTTCTTCATTTTATCTAGGCTTCAAGGATATCGTTAAACGATTTATATTCAGCTCAGGAAGGAATTTTTAGTAAAATTATAATTTTGATAGATTTTACCCCTTTGAATCCTATAGAGCCTTCCGAACCTGAATTAAATCGTCTGATGTTAGTCAGAATTTAGTGAAAAAAGTATCCCTGAATACTGATAGGGTAAAATACTTTATTATTATGTTCTCTCCACTAACCAACTTTACTCCTAAACTCGATTAATGAAATTAACAAACACATGTGGCAGTCCGGGAATTCAAATCCAGGACGCTCAGTCGCTCACACCGAAAGTCAACACACTTATGCATTGCACCACGAAGATAGTTTGTAGAAAGAGAGACAATTACATGGTAAAATAGCTATAACATAAGTTACAGTAAGGGTTAAGAGGATATTCAATAACCAGGAAGTTGTAGAGAATCAGCATGCCAAAAACATATACCGGTATATACGGTATATGAAACAGGATGTTGGAAAATTTGAACAAAAAGATTTGAGAGAAAATTAATACAGTCTGAAACAAAAAATAAGAAACGCCACGTAAATGTAAATGGAGAATTAGAAGAAAGTGAAGTTTCCGTTAAAAAGCGAGTAAAAGAAAGTAAAGGAGAAAAGAGAGAACATTTAAGAGGATTACAGGGAAGAGCAACGAATGTGAGATTTGTGTTGTCCTTTGTGTGTGCGTCATTGACCTGAAACATGTTTCAGGTAGGCTAAGTGGTGTCATCCCTCACACACCATACTGTTGTTGTTTGTGTTGTTATATGTTGAGATTTATATACTGTATATTTGTTTTGAAAACCAAATAGAAATGTAACCATATCCAAATTAAACATGATAACATAGAGTTCTGACATACCACAAAACTATCTATATATCTATCTATATACTCCTCCATTTTTTTTTTTTGGGGGGGGGGGACTCAAACCAGAGCCACAAAACAACACATCATTATTTTTTTCACTGACACAATTGCAGCAAACAATAGGCCGTTGGTGATTCTGACGGTGAGGCTAGGCCACCGAGACTAGCAAGAATCTAGTCTTGGTGGTCTCAGCTCAGGTCTCTGCCTCATTTGGGAAGGATTATCATAAATGGAATCACCATTATGTGTGGGCCTTACTGCTTCGTACTCCAGCCATATTTTGGGTATATGGCAGGAGGATATGTGCGAGTGTTTTGTTTGTTTTATTTATTATCGTTATTTCTATATCTATTGCCCGACGCCGTGATCCCCGAAGGGGTGGCCACGAACGAACCGCCCCATGCACCTCTGTCCCCAGTCAGTCGACGCCCCTCCCCCCAACCAGCACCGCCTTCGTTCATATACTTCCTCACTCCATCCTTCCACCTCTTTCGGTCTACCTCTCCCTCTCTGTCCCTCCACCTCGCTCTCGTACACCCTCTTAGTCATTCTCTCGCTTTCCATACGTTCCATATGGCCGAACCATCTCAAGTTGTTCCTTTTCACACTTTCCAGCACATCTAGGGGAGAGTGGTGATGGTTCGGACATTTTTTTTTAAATATTTGTAGAAATTCAAGTTTAAGCAGTAGTATTTAGTAGTAGCCTCTACGTCTCCAACATAGAGCTATATACCTATCGTATAATTCCGTTCCGCTCTGGAGCGGACAATTATCGTAATCACTAGCGCGATTAAATCGATAACATCTAGAGTAGCACCTTACTCTCTCTACTAGGTACGTTGTACACACTCTTGAGGCTACTATTTTAAAGGAAATGAAAATATTGATGAGAAAGAAAAGAGAAAATTGCAGAACATTGTCCATCCTATCTGACTCCTTAAGCCGTTGTCACGGGTCCACCGCACAACCCGACCAGGTTCATTAGATTATTCCTTTTCGCGCTACACTCTCTGACGCACACACTTTTTCTGGTGCTCTGTTTTTGTGCCTACAACTCCTGTCACCTCCCCTTTGGGGGAGTTGTGGGCCTTATTTAAGGTACCTGTGATTCTAGACAGATGATACGTGCTGTAGGCACACTGAAAACTGGGTTCAAATGTGTTTTTCTTGGAGTGTAGCGTCGAAACTGGAGGTTACTTCATTTTTTGCCATCTGCGCATGCGTCGCCGCTTGGGCGACCCTCGTTCATTTAGGCTTTGCCTTTTGTATTCATTTCACTTGCGGTGGCTTTAGTTTTGTCTTTAGTAAGCTTCTTGTCATTATAGTTTTTTGTCACTGCCTTTATTTTTGCTTTTCTTTTCGTGAAATTAGGCCTAGGCTTACTTGTGCCCTTCTCGTTGGTTGGAAGGGGGGCGCTGACCCTTGTAGGGCCGATCCCTTTTGGTGGTCTTTATACTTGTTGCTGCCTCTCTTTAAGGGTGCAGGAACTAGTGTGCCTGGTAATTTCATATATTACTGTCTCAAATACCGCCTAGGCTACCTTCCGAGTTTTGGCCTAGCCTAGGGGGGGGGGGGGATTTGGATTTCAAAACTGTGGCAACCTCAATCTGGCATACAATGCTCACTTTTTGATTGACGGACCCAGTGCTCTGTCTCCCTGGATACGGTCCCACAAAACCGCGAACGTAGCCCGTTCTGATAAGTTTTTGTCTGACAGTTTTTGTTCTGTCTACTGCCCCTCCTACGGTATTGATTATATCCCTCATCAAGAGTACAGTAACTGGTGGCGCCTTGTAATTTCATATATTACTGGCTCCAGAACCGATTAGGCTAACTTCCGTTTTTAGCCTAGCCTTGATGGGGGGAGTTTTAGTTTAGACTGCGACTCTGCGGCCTCCTCAATCTGGCATACTCTGCCCCTGTATTGATATTACGGCCCCAGTGCTCTGTCTACCTGACGCTTCGGTCGCTTGGTGCTTACCCTCATCAAGGGTACAGTACCTGGTGACTACCTGTAATTTCATATATTACTGGCTCTGGTACCAAATAGGCTAACTTCCGTTTTTTCGCCTAGCCTATTCCAATTCATTTTTAATCTGACTCAGGTACCGAATAGGCTAACTTTTTTAGCCTAGCCTAGAAGGGGGGTGTTTGTTGTACAACTCTGTGGCCTCCTCAATCTGGCATAAATGCCCCTGTATTGATCGGCGGCCCCATTGCTCTGTATTCCTGTCGCTACGATCCCTTGTTGCTTACCCTCATCAAGGGTACGGTACCTAGTGGCTCCCTGTAATTTCATATATTACTGACTCAAGTGCCGAATAGGCTAACTTTCGAGTTTTGGCCTAGCCTAGGGGGGGGGGGTTTGGATTTCAACACTGTGGCAACCTCAATCTGGCATACAATGCTCACTTTTTGATTGACGGCTCCAGTGCTCTGTCTACCTGGCCTCAGTCCCACAAAACCGCGAACGTAGCCCGTTCTGATGTGTTTTCCTCTGACAAGTTTTTATTCTGTCTACTGCCCCCCACTACGGTCGTGCACTTGATTACCCACAGGCTCTCCCGCGCCTGATGTGACTTTAGGAGGGTTACCTTTGGGCCCCTCCGCTTTTGGAAGGGACTTTTCTTTTACTGGCCTTCCACCTTCCTGGGTGCCACAGACCTCTCGGACGTACCGATGGGTTGCCGCCCTGGGTCGGGTCCTCCCCGCTCTAGGTCGGACCTTTCATTTACGGTCCCATGGTCTCCCTGGGCCCCTCCGATCTCGAACGGGACTTTCCGTTCTATGTCGGCGGTCTGTTTTCACACTGACTGATACCCACAGACGCTCTAGAATGGGACTTTCCGTTCTATGTCAGGGGTCTGTTTTCACGCTGTCTGTTACCCACAGACGCTTCCACGTCTGCTGTGACTTGCCAGGCTACCTTTCCTGGGTCCTCGGCTTACGGCGGGGCCCATCTGGGCCTCTCCGCTCTCGCACGGGCCTTTTCCCTCACGCACTACTGCCGTCTCATACCACTTCCCGCGCCTGAACATAAGAGTCCGCCCGCCTTGGAACGCGGACGTTCCCGCTCGATGTCGGTACTTTTCCGCTCTCGAACGGACGTTGCCGTTTACGGTCGCGCTACTTTTGTCTCGGTTTAGGCCTAGACTGGTCGTCCTGCACTTCCATTAAGACATATTTTAATGCTCCTTTTTACCAGGCTGTGCTTTCTGACCTACAGGACCTCTTCACTGATACCGGCCTTAAGGTATTGGTCTCCATTATGTTTTGGGGTGGGATTTCCTTCAGTTCTTCAGAGGGTTGAGCCTACCCCTTGGTTTTTTCTGACCTGGGGTTTGGGGTTCTTTGGCCTGTTGCTGGTTCCCCTATGGCCTTCCTGATCCTCCTTTTGGAGGGTTCTCTTCAGTTTTAACTTCCAGGGGGACATGGGGGGGGGTGGGGGGAGGAGCACTCTTCTTCATTGGACGGGACTCCAGTCTCCAGGCCTAGTGAGAGCTTTTAGGCTACTCCCTGACCTGGTGCCTGTAGCCTATTCTGGGATCTCTGCTCTTTCTTTTGTGCATGATCTCATGACTGATACTCCTGCCTGGCCTCCCATTTCGGGGGCACTCTTTGGCCTTCTTCTTAAGAATTCCTCGACTTTCAGTGGTTTTTTCGTGGTGCTTCCGGCCAGGCTTTCGTCTTGTCTCTGCCAATGACATACATGTGTGCATTGCCATGGCCTTTATTTTCATGGTGCTTACAAACAGGCTTTATTCTTGTTCCTGTCGAAGACATACATGCATGCCTTCCCATGGCCTACACGGGGTCTTCACAGGGTTTTTTTCTTCTGGTTCCAGTGTAGTATGTCTACTTCGCTCTGCTCTCGCCACGGGTTCCTCACCGGGTGGTGAGTTCCACCCATCCTACATTCGTCCTACATCCTACATTCCGCTCCAGAGCGGATTTCCGCCCCCGAGCGGAGCGGCCCGTTCTGGTCCACTCCTCTCTGGGTCGGTGCTAGGGTGCTTTGCTTTGCCTCTGTATAGGGACTCGGTTGCAGTAGTTCACAGACTTCTCCTTTTCATCAGATTGTGCTCCCACTCTACTCTGATGGTACCCTTGGGCGTCTTCTTCTCTTCAGTACCTTCAACCTTTGGGTATTATTATTATCCTCTTCCTTTATAAGGCTTTTCATGCCTTCCTTCTCGGGACTTGCACGGGGTTCTTTGCACTTGCTGGTTCGCCTGGTCTCTCCCTGACCCTCCGCATGGGGGGTCCCTCTTCACCCCTCACCACGCACAAGGGGGGGGGGGGGATACTCACTTTCATGAAAGGTGCTCCATTTGCAGGGTGTAGTGACCACTTTTGTGTGTTTTTCTGCCCTCGTGCCTGTTTCGAAGGGCCCCCCTTTTTCGTCCTTCCCTGCCTCAACAGGGGAAGGGGGTACTCTCCTATCAAGGATTCAAGGGTTTTTTACCAATATTGTGCTTGCACACATTTCCTGTGCTTCATACATGGGACATCAGTATCTTTTACTTTCCAATTGCGATGTGGATGTCACTTCCTCCTTGTGCGCGTCGGAAGTCTTCAAGGCGCCGGATCGCTTTTCCTTCAAGTGCCTCGTTCGGGCGTCCTGGCTGTTTCCGAGGACTCCGCAACGAAGGTGGGTCGTCGCTCTCCTTCCCCATCCCGCTGACGATCTCCGACTCCTCTGTCCGGTTCAGGCCGTCCATGTGGCTCCACCCAAGGCTCAGGAGGCCACCGCTGACCGGTTTTGCCTCCATCCGCCCCATGCTTATGTACATGGTGGTATTCTTGGGACACTCTACTACCGTCCCTCCTATTTACCTGTGGTAACTCTTTGTGGCCCGCCTGCTTTCTTCCCCTGCTCTGCCTGGGGCGCTTCATACATGGGCCATCGGTCTCTTTTTCCTTTCTGGTTGCAGTGAGGATGTCCTTTCCTCCCTGCGCCCACCGTGGGGGTTCCCGTCCTGCCATGCCCATTGGGACAGGGAGAGTCCTACCCATGTCTCGTGCTCCAACCGCGATGGGTTTAACCCTCGGAGGTGTAGACCGTGTCTCGTCGATTTTGACCCTTGGGTCTCGTCCTACGTTCCCGGACGCTGTAGAGGCAAGGTCTCGCCTCTGCGCTCCATGTTCGGGGTTTCGCTCTCTCTGTCACGGACCGCCTCCGACGGTTTCCGCGCTTCCTCAACGAAGGGGTGCGTGCCATGCTTCCCCTTTCCTCTTCTGTCTCCCTGGCGCCTGGACGCTTTTCCCCCGGTGCCTCGTTCGGACGTCCCTACTGTTTCCGAGGACGCCGGGTCGTAGGGGAGACGCCGCTCTCCTTCACCACATCGCCGACGGTCTACGGCTCCACTCCGCCCTGTCTCTTCCCCTGTACGATCTCCGGGCGTGCTTCCGTACTGGGCGGTGTTCTTGCCTACGTAACCTGCTCTACCTGTGGTTGCTGCTCCAGTTGTCCATCCTCCCACTCGCTCCCAGGCGGCATCGACTTCTTTAGTCATGCTCCCTGCGTGTAGCCTGGGGCTGGTTGGTCGGCCTGTCCACGTTCCATCCCTCGGGACGTTTCCGGTCCCTAACGGACGTCGCTTCCCTTCCCTTTACGGGAAGCCGTCATCGTGGGGGCATGTGGCGGCATCCCTCCCGGAACGAGCTCTTACACATGCACAAGGAGTGCGCCCGGTGCCTGCGAGTTGGCAGGTACAGCTCGAAGCCTTTGCTCAACGCGACGTACATGTCGACGCGCCCACTCTGTCGGCGTCGTATGAGTTTCAGTTGTGTCTTTCCATAGTTTCTCTTTTACTGTTCCTTGTGGCTGACGGAGGGCGTCGACTTCGGGGTTCGGTCGGGGATGGGTTCTTCCCCACTCCCTCCTGTCGGCTGCTCCTCCGTGTCGAGCCTCGTCATGCCTTCATCCGGGGTTTCCCCTCCATTTTGGGCCTGGTTCTTTGCCCCTACGTTATCTTTCTGAACGTATGCCACATTCCTTCACGCCACCAGAGAAGGGTGCCCTGGAATGTGTTCACAAGCCCTGGCGGCGCACTGCTCGCATGCTCTCCACCCTCTTCGAGCGTCTGCACCTAGCTCGGCTTCCCCTCAGGCTTATTGTAGCTCCACCGACTAGGGTGCTCGGGAAGGGTGGGGCCCAATTCAGGCGTCTGCAACTGCGGCTCGCCTCCGTCGGCTTCCTGCAGTGTCCCTTCCATGAGGCTGCGCGTTGTCGCCAGTCTCTGTGGTTTTCCTTCTGTACACTGGCGCCGGCTGAGGTCAGCACGTCGCTGTTGCTTTCTGTGCTCCCTCCGGAGGGGCTCTTCTCTGCTCCTGCATGGCAGGGGTCTTCCCTCTTTGCTTCTGCGGGGCTCTTCGCTCCCCGTCCGCCTGGGATGTCCCGACCCTCCTCAGTCGCTTCCTCTTCGTTGGGGTCGGCAGGCCGGCTCGTAACGAGGCCGCCAGACTCGGGGTCCCTACCGGCTCTTGCGTCCCCACTCTCGGTTTCGCTTCGCCGTTCGTGGGCACGCCGGGTAATACCTCGGGGTGCCGGTCCACGTTTCCGCTCCGGCGACCTGCGTGACCTCGGCCTGTCTCCCCAGACGTCGCCTCTGTTATTCTGTCCATGGGATTATTCGGGTAGTCTCGCCTCACCAGCGGGACTTCCTGTCGCATGTCTTTCTGGTCTCTGTGACGGACAGCGAGGTGTTGTGACCGGTGGTCGCCCTGTCGTGCCTCGTATTGATGACTCATTATGTCACGTTCGGCGGTTTACCCTTCGGTCTCCATGTCGCCCCTCGTGTCTTTACGACTCACTCTCGTCGGCCTGGCCTTGCCTCCCCTGTTCACTCGGGGTCTTCCGCTCCTCTTTTCCTTGGTGGGAGGGATCTTCTCCGCGAACTCTCCCGCACACTGTGTGCACGCCTCTCTCCTTGTTCCTCCTCGTTCCTCGGTTCGGATTCCTAGTCGCCGTTCCCGAGTCCTGCCTTCCACCGTCGCGAGATGTGCCGTGGGCGGGCCTCGACTGGGACAGGTCGAGCACGCCTGTCACCCTGAGTCGGGTGACTACGTAGTCTTTTCGTTCTTCAGGACCTGGCGGGTTACCTATTTTGCCACGCACTCCTTTCCACCGTCACTGCGTGTACCCTGCCTACCCGGGACTGCCGCCCTATGGGCGGTTGCTCTGTCGATGGGACAGAGTACCCGGGTAAGTTGGTCTTTCCAACACACCGTATTCGATGTGTTTCCGCCACCCGACGCCCTTTTTTGATGTGCAAAGTCCTCCGCAGGCTGAGTGGGTAAATGAACTTTGTTTGGTTGTTCACTTCCATCTGGCCGGCACACGCCTGGTCCGCTCAGCTGTGGCGGTGGCGCCCGAGTCCTGTTCCCCTATCGTTCCCCGATTTCCACTTGGGATCGATTGGTGGCCTCGGGCCCTCGTTGGCCTTCACATCGTGGATGTTTGTGAGGCAGGGTGGCTGCCGACGTTTAGTCGTTCTTTGACTGTCAAATCCTCTCCACTGGCCACATTCTCGGTGGCAGACTTCCGTCTCTCACTGGCACGGTTTTCCTTCTGGAATGACCAACACGTCACGGACACGCCTGTCGGTGGCGTTCGTGTTTCCCTACCTCATTTGGTTATTTTTGAGATGCGTCCCAACATTATGCACCACGCTTAGGACCCGCCTGTTGGCCATTTGGGTACCGTTTGAGTCATTCACGGGGTTGGTCGTTCCTCACAGGGCGTTGGATTTCCTCATGCGGGCCTGCTTTGGACTTAGGCCTACCCCGCGTCAGATTCCTCCTCAGTGGTCTCTGGCGGAGGCTCTCGTCTGCCTCTTACACTATTTACCCCGTGCCTGAACACTTCCATGCCATGACACTGTTCCTTCTGGCTTTGGCAGCGGGTGCCGGCGTCTCGGAGATGGCTGCCATGTCCAAGACCCGGCCTTGCTTCCGTTTTCTCCCATCCTTGGGTCAGTTACTTTGGCTCCGTCTGTTCGTTTTGTGGCTACAACCGTACGCGACACTCCCGTTTTTCGGCCTTTCCGGTACCGGCTTCCACACGTGGTAGGGTTCATCGTCCGTTCTGCCCGGTTCAAACCCTGCATCCGTATGTGTACTCGGCCAGGCCAGTGTCGGGGTTGACATTACGGGTGGCGCCTACGTCCGATAGGAGGCTTGATCGCCGTGCTGTGGGACTTCCCCTGTGTCGGGTTCTTCGGGCCGGTAACCCGTACGTTCAGGGCGCGGCTCATGCCGTCCGTTCGTACGCTGCTCCATTCAGGTTTTACTTGCTTTTTCTCGCCCGGACTTTGCCGACACAGGGCTTTGGTCTTCCCCCACCACGTTTGTCTCCTCCTCTCTGTCGTTGTCCACCGACAGACCGGGGCATCCTTGTAGTGCGTTGGGCCTGCAGGTTCCCTCAGGGTCTCCCTGCGGGGTTCCTTCTGTCTCTTGTCCTTCTCCTGTCCTGTCCTTCCTTATTGGGGGGGGGGAGGGAAGGGTATTGCACTATACCCATACTTGCACCTATGTTAAAGATTAATAACTGGGCTAAGCTTTTGTGATACTTTCTAGTCTTAAGTATACTACATTCTTTCGGTATGTCTTGTCCTCATACCACTGAACTTTTCTCATATGGCTTTTAGTGCTCGTCACTGACACTGCTCATGTAGTTTCTCGTCACATCCTGTACGGTACTCATATTCGGCGTATGCCGGTATTTACTCGTTCCAGTATGGGTCGTCCTGCTTTCTTCCGGAAGGGGGGGGGGGGGGGGGGTGCATCCTGGACTTTATATTCATTATTTTGAAATGCATCATTCTTTGTCTTAGGCTAAGTTATCTCATGGAATACGACTTGACTGTACTTGACCTCTCTTGATATGCACCTGTCTGTACACTCTTTATATAAACTCTCTTGTTTAAGTCAGTCTTTCCATTGTCCTGATATTTCCTAGGGGCTAAGTTTGTGTTTTTTCGCTTGGATGTCCGCCTCCGATTTGTTACTCTAGCTCTACGTTGGAGACGTAGAGGCTACTACTAAATTGGGAGGTTTGACACTCTCCCAATACCAAAGAAGGAAAACCTTCTATTTGGTAGGTAGCCTCGGAGTATCCAACGTCATAGTATCCCGCCCTCACGCCGTACCCCTGCCCATCCAATCTTGTCTAATTAACTTGATACCTGGATGATCTAATGAACCCGGTCGGGTTGTGCGGTGGACCCGTGACAACGGCTTAAGGAACCAGATAGGATGGACAATGTTCTGCAATTTTCTCTTTTCTTTATCATCAATATTTTCATTTCCTTTAAAATAGTAGCCTCAAGAGTGTGGAAGTGAAGAAGTCCTTGCATGACAGTGTGGTAATCCCGACACTGACTTACGGAAGCGAAGCATGGACGTTGGTTGAGAGACTCAGACCAAGAGTGAGAGCAGTGGAAATGAATTACTTAAGGAGTGCGTGCGGAGTTACATGGAGGGATAGACAGACTAATGAGGAAGTAAGAAGGAGGTGTGGTGTGGAGGTAGATGTGCTGGAAAGTGTGAAAAGGAACAACTTGAGATGGTTCGGCCATATGGAACGTATGGAAAGCGAGAGAATGACTAAGAGGGTGTACGAGAGCGAGGTGGAGGGACAGAGGGGGAGAGGTAGACCGAATATGAGGTGGAAGGATGGAGTGAGGAACTACATGAACGAAGGCGGTGCTGGTTGGGGGGAGGGGCGTCGACTGACTGGGGACAGAGGTGCATGGGGGCGGTTCGTTCGTGGCCACCCCTTCGGGGATCACGGCGTCAGGCAATAGATAGATAGAAGAGTGTGTACAACGTACCTAGTAGAGAGAGTAAGGTGCTACTCTAGATGTTATCGATTTAATCGCGCTAGTGATTACGATAATTGTCCGCTCCAGAGCGGAACGGAATTATACGATAGGTATATAGCTCTACGTTGGATACTCCGAGGCTACCTACCAAATAGAAGGTTTTCCTTCTTTGGTATTGGGAGTGTCAAACCTCCCAATAATCTAGTTGATGTTAAAATGTTGCTTCGTTATTTGGTTCTTTAGCCTAATTATTTCAAACCCTTAGCTCTTTTCAGTTTTGAGCTATAGTTCCCGAAACACAAGTTTCTAAATCGTCCGAACCTTCCCTACCAGTGGTGATGGTTCGGTCAGAAGAGTGGGATCGTTCGGTCACGTACAGTAAACCCTCGCTATCTCGGACCTCTAGAAGTCGGAAACCCGCACTACTCGGACTGGCATCGGCCTCTCGGAAAGTTCGCCGTATATCTCGGAAAATTCCGAGATGTAAGGGGAAAACTCCGAGGGCCCACATGGTCTGTCGGACAGGTGTCATATATCTCGGAAAATTCCGAGATCTAAGGGCAAATTCCGAGATCTAAGGCGACAGTGAGGTGGAGAAAGACAGTGAAATGGAGAAGGAAAGTGATATTTATAATATATGTCTGCTGGATACTGTACAGGTACTGTAATTTATCTTGAATCTACGTTGTTAGTGATAGGGAAGTCTCCATTTTCTCTGGTGGCTCGGATTCCCTCTTCCAATTCGGACATTTTACTCTCTTAAGTCGGACATAAGTCGGACTTCGGACATCTCGGATTTTCGGTCATCTCGGACTGGGTCTCCCCCCAATTAGTCCGAGATAGCGAGGGTTTATTGTATATTAATTGGCATAATCTTAAAATTATGTGAGTTGGATTTGCTAAAAACAAGAATTTATCAATTCAAAGACATTTTCTTTTGCTAAAATACAAAATTAAACTTCATAATCGAAATTAACCTCTTCATATTTGTAAACAAATTATATTGAAAACAAACTGGATTATACTTAACCAGAATTATGGATAATGTACTTATCCATAAATCAAATAAACATACAGTACCTTTATTTGTATAAACAATATTATAGGTATGGATTAGGACTATGTTACTTCAAATAAATTACATAATTGACTTAGTTTATATTATATTGTATTAGCACAGATAAATACATAATAAAATATAAATATATTATTCCCTGATGGATATTAAGAGTTGTGTTTCACTATGTGTTCATAATATAGATGTTTACAAGAAGTAGTGTTAGCAATTGATAAGGTAATTTTTTGGTAATTAGTGGGAAGGATGGTTCGGACTGGTCCGAACCATCACCACCCTCAACTGTCCGAATGATCCCAAAACTATATAGTTAATTGATGGGTACGCTCAACGTTCACACAAGCGACTTCAGCATTTGTTATTTACGGCGATATCTTTGGCATACAACATAGTTTCACCATAATAATGCATATTTCGCTGGTTGACATATTCATGGAGGTAGAGCTTACGATATAAAGTGAAAATATTACATAGGAAATGCAAAAAAACATAAAATAGGACCTGCATTAAAAAGTGTAGCTGATGTAGGACCAAATCACGCGTGATGAAAGTAGACTAACTCAAGCAGTTTCACGCAAAATCTCGGGGCCTTAGGTCCCATACGCTTCTCAGGAAATGCAATGTCCGAACCATCCTTCCGTCCGAACGATCACCGCTCTCCCCTACCTCCTCACCACACCTCCTTCTTACTTCCTCATTAGTCTGTCTATCCCTCCATGTAACTCCGCACGCACTTCTTAAGTAATTCATTTCCACTGCTCTCACTCTTGGTCTGAGTCTCTCAACCAACGTCCATGCTTCACTTCCGTAAGTGTGTCGGGATTACCACACTGTCATGCAAGGACTTCTTCACTTTCATAATGACCACCCTATTTCTTGTTACTGCTTTCAGCATTCCTACAACCCTCTATACCCCTGTTGTACCCTCTCCCGCACTTCTTCATCCATAGTCCCATCTTTACTCAACACACTGCCCAGATACTTAAAAGAGTTGACGATCTCCATAGCCTGACCGTTCAGCTTCACCTCACACTCTGTGACTTCACCCCTTTCGAAGACCATAACCTTGCTCTTCCCCGCATTTACCTTCAAATTCCGTTTTTCGCACACTGTTCCAAACTCATTTACCAGACCCTGCAACTCACATTCATTATCACTCATCAGAACTGTATCATCCACAAACAGCAGTATAGGTAGCTTCCACTCAATTCCCTCCCTTTTCAGCGATACACCAACATCCACTGCTCTTGATAGTATTTCTTTCATGACTCCATCCATATATACAGTAAACAACCACGGGGACATCACACACCCTTGTTTCAAACCAACATTCAGGTCAAAGAACTCGCTCTGCTCACTCTCCACACGTACTGCCGCCTTTGCACCCTCATACATGCTCTTCACTGCTTTCAGCAACTTGCCATCTACTCCGTATATTCTAAGTACTTTCCACAAACCTTCTCTATCCACTCTGTCATAGGCCTTCTCCACGTCCATAAAGGCAACATACACCTTTTGTTTCTTCTCCAGATATTTCTCCACAACACAATTCAGGGTAAAATCTGATCTACACATCCTCTTCCCTTCCTAAAACCTCCCTGCTCGTCGCCTATCCATTTCTCCGTTCTCACTCTCACTCTCTCAATCACTACCCTACTGTATACCTTCCCTACTACGCTTAGAAGACATATTCCTCGGTGGTTACCACACACTCCTCTTTCCCCTTTGCCCTTATATAGGGGGACTATTATGCCAGTCTTCCAGTCATCGGGTGCACTCCCCTTCTCCCATGCTAGTTTGCACATTTTCCATACCCATTCGATCACTATCTCACCACCATACCTCAACATTTCCCCACACACTCCATCTGTTCCTGATGCTTTCCCCAACTTCACTCTTTTCATGGCTTCCCACACTTCTGACCTCCTGATCCCCACCTCCTCCTCCACTACTTCTCTTCTTCTCCCTCCCATACCATATCCAGCTATGTTTGCTGGCTCTTCATTCCTTACATTTAGCAACTCATTGAAGTCCCTCCATCTTTCGACTCTCTCTTGCTTCTCGGCTAGCATTCTCCCATTCTTATCTTTCACACCCTTACTGTTTCCCTTGCTACCTTCCCTAACTTTCTTGACTTCTTTCCAGAACAGTTTCTTACTCTCCCTCCATTTTACACTCAGATTCCTTCCAAATTCCTCATCTACTCTTCTCTTACTTTCCTTCACTACTCTCTTCACCACCCTCTTACTCTCCACGTACCTTGCTCGTTTCTGTCTCTCGAAATCTTCATTCCCTCTACTACCCAACCACTCTCTGTATGCTTTCTTCTTTTCTTCCACAGCTGTTCTTACCTCTTCTGTCCACCATGCTGTACCTTTCACTCCCCTCCCTCTTCTCCTCACTCCACACACCTCCTCACTCCACACACCTCCTCACACCTCCTCACATGCTGCACAGATCTCATCCTTAAACACCTTGCTCATCTCCTCCACTTCCTCCATAACTTCCAGGTCGAACCCACCTAGTCGTCTTTCCACTGCTCTCCTGTACTCCTCCCTGACTTCCTCCTCCTGCAACCTCTCCACCCTCCTCACCATTCCACCCTCCTCTCGCCTCCCTCCAGCTCTCCTCACCCACTTCTTTTGTATCCTAACCTTAGCTACCACTACATAATGATCAGACAGACCCCCTCCAATACCCCTATACACCCTAGCATCCATCACAGATTTCTTCACTCGTTCATCCACACATACATAATCAATCAATGACTTTCGTTCCACCACTGTCTCATCCTCCATCGTCCACACCCATTTCCACGTGTACCTGTGGATCATTCTGTGTCGGAAGAAGGTGTTGGCTATCCACAGCCTCCTCCCCACACATACGTCCACAAGTGCACTACCATTCCCATTCACCTCTGATGGTACCCCCCACCCTCCCACCACTCCCTCAACTTTCCTATCACCCACCTTACCATTCATATCCCCAATCAGAAATATTCTTTCGTTCTTGTCAAACTTCTCCAGGCACGCCTCCACATTCATCCAGAACTCCTCTTTCTTTCTTTCAAGTTTATCCTCTGTCGGGGCATACACACACACAATCATCCACGTTTGTATTCCTACTTTCATTCTCACCCACACAATCCTTGAACCCACAGACCCATACTCTCTTACACATTCCTTCCATTTGCTACTTACAAACAAACACGCACCTTCTCTCGCTGTTCCTTCACTCACTCCAACACACACACTCCCACTCTCTCACATCTGAACCTTTCCATTTGGTCTGTCATTCCACATACATCCAGCCTTGCATTCACTAGCACTTCCAGAACCTCTCTCTCTTTTGTGCCATCATTCATGCCACTAACATTCCATGTAGCCATTCTCAGAATGTCCGAAGGAATGTCCTTAGTCGGTCTTGGTTCGTCAATATGGGTTCCGTCCGCATCCGAGGCTGTTCGCTCGTTTTTCTTTGCTTAGGTATTTTTTCCGGGTGGGGGTCGCAAGCCCACCGACCCAACCTCTTTAGTCGCCTCTTACGACACGCAGTCTAAGGTACGTGGGGCATATTCTATTCCCTTTCCCCCAGGGGAAATTTCTTTCATTATTCGTGGACACATTTTCACTTTATTTGGGCTAACATTAAATTATTTTACTCAGGTTTGGAAAGCCCTTTTGACACCCACAGTTCCTTCCTAAACTGGATAAATGGTCTACTCATGACCAGAATTAAAGAAAGAAGCACGTCCTCGTATCTTGAGAGGGATATTACAGTACAGTACTTACTTAGCATTACCGGTAGCGTAATCTTACAAGAAACAAAACTCCGTACAACACAGAAAACACCTACATTTCACAATTTCACCACCATACGACAAGACCGGGCCGTCGGCATTGGCGGTGGACTCATTACCCTGGTACACAAAGATATAACATATATAGACACCAGTGCACATACCAAATCCCTCCTCCCCCCAAACGATAACACAACAGAAATACAATCAATTAAAATACGCACTGGCAACAGCTCCAACATTACCATCATAAACACATACATCCCTCCCCAAACATCCCCTACAGTACCAAACGATTACAGACCACAAATACAACACATCACAAACACCCCACACATCATCCTGGGTGGTGATTTCAATGCAAAGACGTCGGCCTGGTTTGTCGACAACCCCGACACAGACAGAGGGCTGGTCTTACAACACCAAACAGACAACCTATATATCCTCAATAACATTCATCAGCATACCCATACTCCCCACCAAGCTCTCTACACCCCATCATCTCCTGATATCACCTTTTGTTCCCCTGAACTCGCCCCCACAACATCCTGGAAGGTGGTCAGAACCTTGGGCTCAGACCACCTCCCGATCATTATCACCACCAAAACAAGACTCACCCCAGCTAGCCACAGACACACTTGCACTAACTATAAAAGAGCTAACTGGGAAGCTTTCACAAATGAGACAGAACAACACTTTGAAACCTTAAACAGTACACCCATCACTAACATCAACAATGCTGTACACACATTCAACACGACTATCCAAAACGCCGACAAGAAACACATTCCAAGAGGTAACATAAAAAAACACAACCCCAACTTCTCACCAGAAATTCAAAACCTCATCATATAACGCGACACACTGAAACACTCCCCAGCACCCCACACACAAGACATCAATCAACAAATTCAAGCACTCAACATCCAGATTAACAACAAAATACAAGAACAACAAACACTAAATTGGAATAACTTCCTACAAACACTCGATCACAAAACAAACCCCAACAAACTCTACAAAACACTAAACAGCATCACACTTTCCAACAGCAACACAACACAATCACATGCTGCAATCACAACAACAGACTCTACTCCTTCACGTAAACAACAAGCAAACACTCTCATCAATCACTTCTCTCATGTCAGTCACCTAAAACCCCACAAAGACGACCGACGTGTCATCCGACGAAAAAGACAATTCCCCACAGACCCTGACTATACACCCTTCACCAACAACCAGACAAAGCATATCATCAACAATCTCAAGCTCTCACCCGCCTGTGGCCTAGACAACATAAGCAACATCCACCTCAGGCACCTGGGACCACAAGGCATACAAGCACTCACTAACATATCAAACTACAGATACTCACACAACACAATACCAGACATCTGGAAGCATGGTATCATCATCACATTCCCCAAACCTAACAAAGACCCCACGCTACCCTCCTCACACCGCCCTATCACACTCCTTTGCACCCCCTCCAAAGTCATAGAGCACCTTGTATTACAACTGATGACACCTGACTTACCCCTTTCTCCAACACAACACGGCTTCAGGCCATTGCACTCCACAAACACTCTTCTTACAGACCTTACACAAAGAGCTTTTGGCGGCATCAACTCAGCTAGACCACCACACAGATCAGTACTTGCCACACTCGACATTAGTAAAGCCTTCGATGCCATCCCCCGCCACAACCTAACAAACAAAATCTACAACACAAACATGCACAACAACACAAAAAGATGGCTGGCCAACTTCTTAGCAGGCAGATGTGCACACGTATCTTTTGCCGGTCAGTCATCTAGCATTAGAAATTTCCCAAACGGAGTCCCGCAAGGATCCGTCCTGTCGCCCGCACTCTTCAATCTGTACATGCATGATATAAATACACCAAATTCACCCCAAATAACCATAGCCTCCTACGCAGACGACATAACACTCACAAGCACGCACCAAAACCCAGACACAGAATAAAGTGAGAAGGAGACACACTGAGGAAAAATGGAATGAGTATAAGAATGCTAGAAACAACTATGTCAAGACTATACGAGAGGAGAAAAAGAACTTTGAAAAAGATATAGTAAATAAATGTAATAAAGAACCCAAACTGTTCTATAGTTATATCAACGGCAAAACAAAAATAAAGGAAAAAATAACAAAGCTTAGGGTAGAGGGTCAATTATATGAAGACACAGTGGGTATGTGTGAAATTATGAATGATACATTAGCATCCGTGTTTGTGGAGGAGGATGACTATGTAGAACCTGTGGTGGAATTGAACGAGATACAGGGACTAGAGTCGATAGAAGTCAACAAGGATGAACTAAAATCATTGTTGGAAGAATTGGACGTGAGAAAATCTATGGGCCCAGATAACATTGCTGGACGGGTATTAAGAGAATGTTCTGAACAACTAGTGAGACCTATTTTTTAATATTGTTCAACACTCATTAAACAAGGGGGAACTTCCCTTAGAATGGAAACAAGCAAATATAACTCCAATATATAAGTGGAAATAAAGAAGACCCGCTAAATTATCGACCGGTATCCTTAACGAGTGTTATATGCAAGCTTTGTGAAAAGATTATTAGAAAAAGATGGGTGGGTATGTTGGAGGAGAAGGAAATAATTTCAAGCAAGCAGTTCGGGTTCAGAAAAGGACATTCGTGTACCACAAATTTGTTGAGTTACTATGATAGGGTAATTGACATTGTACAAGGGAGGGAGGGGTGGGTAGATTGTATTTACTTAGATTTCAAGAAGGCATTTGATAAGGTGCCTCATAAGAGATTGTTGTGGAAGCTCAGGACTGTGGGGCGGGTTGAGGGAGTATTATTAACCCTCCAGCACCGGCTATGTATTATATATATATTCCTCGAACCCCGGGGGTTTGGGCGAAAAAAGGTCTGGGCTGGGCTACCGAATTTTGTTTAATCAGACTTATTCCCGCATTCCCGCGCATCCCCAAGCGTAGCTGTGTTATTTACCTGTAGAATGGCATAAAGTAGAGCTCTCTAAGTCAACTGGTTGAGCTGTGATGATGATTTCATTGGAGATAACTTTATGGCCAAAACAGCCACTTTACACCACTTTTCGATACTTAACAACAACATACAGGCACACACGAACAAGCGACGCTCTCCTTCTTGTGGGAGATGCGGGGCTCGGTGTTTACATGCGTCGGACCGACGCCTCGCACACGGAGCTCACAGGCTTTCAACTACAGGGGTGTTCAAGGGTCCTTCCGGGTACCTGGTATATGCTTTTTTATGGGTGTTTAAGAGCCCATCCGTGGTGAGAGGGTTAAAGTGGATGGAAAACTATTTAATTGGGAGGGAAATGCGAACAGTAATAAAAGGAAAGTTCTCCTCGTGGAAAAGGGTAAAAAGCGGAGTGCCTCAAGGATCGGTGTTGGCCCCAATCATGTTTTTGGTTTTCATCAACGACCTTCAAATGGGAATAGGCTCATATATATCTATGTTTGCTGATGATGCAAAATTAATGAAGCATATTACAAGTAGGAGTAGTTGTGAAGAATTACAGAGAGACCTAGATAAGTTATATGAGTGGAGTCAAACTTGGAAAATGGAATTCAACACGAGTAAGTGTCAGGTTCTTGAGATGGGAAAAAGTAAATATAGACCTTCTTGGGGATATAAAATAGGAGATGAAATAATTAGTAAAGCTGTGAAAGCAAAAGACCTAGGGGTAGTTGTGGCAGACAGCTTGTCACCTGAACAGCATATAAATAAAATAACTGGTGAAACCTATGCAGTGTTGACTAACATGAGAATAGCTCTGAATTATTTAGATGAAGAGATGTTAGCAAAAATAATAGGGACAATAATACGACCAAGACTGGAGTATGCAGCAGTGGTGTGGTCTCCACACCTTATAAAACATAATAAAAAACTGGAAAGAGTTCAGAGAGTTGCCACTAAGATGATAGCTAGCCTTAGAGACCTGCCTTATGAGGAGAGATTGGAGAGGCTAAAGCTGCCAACGCTGAGGGAGAGGAGAGAGAGAGGTGACATGATCATGATGTTTAAGTGTGTGAAAGGTTTTGAGAAGATCGACAAGGGAGATTTTGTGGTGAGGGACGAGGGAAGAACCAGGGGTCATGATTGTAAGTTGAGGAAAGTTATATGTAAGTCTGATGTAAGAAAGTTCAGCTTCCCGTATAGAAGCATTGAGTGTTGGAATAAGTTGGATGGGGAGGTGGTGGGAGCAAGAAATATCCAAACTTTTAAAGCAAAATTGGATAAATGTAGAGAGAGAGACAGGACAACACGAGCTTAGGCTCAAATCCTGTATACTACAATTAGGTGAGTACAATTAGGTGAGTACAGAGGAAGATACAGAAATTGCGGAAGAACAAAATAGAAATTTTGCATCAGTATTTACAAAAGAAGGAGAATTCATTGCACCAGAAACCAATGAGATAGGTACAGAGGAAATGCCGGAAGTCACATTTAACAGACCAGAGCTCATAGACAAAATGAGTAAGGTGGATCCAAACAAAGCCGCCGGACTGGACGGAGTATCAGGCTGGATTATTAAAGAAAATGCCAAGGAACTGAGTATACCGTTATATGATATAATGACTAAATCATTGGACACAGGGACAGTACCTACAGAATGGAAAAGAGCAAACATTATTCCTATATTTAAGGGAGGAAGCAGAGATAAACCACTGAACTATATACCTGTATCACTATTGAGCATCCTCATGAAGATTCTGGAAGGATTAATAAGGGACAAATGGGTGAACTACCTGGAATCCAAAAGATTAATTACTGACTGACAATTTGGATTCAGAGGAGGCAGATCATGTGTAAGCAACTTTTTGAGTTTTTACTCTAGAGTAATAGACACAGTGGACCAGAGGGAAGGATGGGTAGACTGTGCCTACCTAGACTTTAAAAAGGCATTTGACAAAGTTCCACACAAGAGATTGCTGTGGAAATTAAAACATGAGGGAAAAGTAGGAGACAAACTGCTGAAATGGATGGAGAGCTACCTTAGCGGAAGACAGATGAGAACAACAGTAAGGGGGAAATCGTCAAACTGGACTCAAATTACAAGTGGAGTACCACAAGGATCTGTCCTAGCCCCAATCATGTTTCTAATATTTGTAAATGACTTACCTGAGGGACTAACAAGCTACATGAGCATGTTTGCGGACGATGCTAAGCTGCTTAAAACGATCAGAACCCAGGAGGATTGCCTTGAGCTCCAAGCAGATTTGCAAAAGATCCATGAATGGAGCATCAAATGGAATATGGAGTTCAATGCAGGGAAATGTAAGACTCTAGAAATGGGTTAAAGCAAGTACAGACCTAGAAAAAAGTATAAACTAGGAAACAAAGTGATTCTCAAAGCAGAAAAAGAAAAAGACTTGGGGATAGAATTTAAGGATAACATGTCTCCAGAAAGCCACGTAAATAAGATAGTGAGAGAATCACTAGCACTATTGGCAAATATCAGGATGTCTTTCAATTATCTTAATGAAAACACCATGAAACAAATAATAACGGCAATAATAAGACCCAGGATGGAATATGCATCTGTAGTGTGGTCCCCTCACATGAAGAAACATATCCACAAAATTGAGAGGGTACAGAGAGCAGCTACGAGGATGATCCCAGGTTTGGAAAATTTGGAGTACCAAGAGAGGCTCGAGAGATTGAATCTACCTACACTGGAACAGAGAAGGAAACGAGGACAGCAAATTCAGATATACAAATGTGTTAGAGGTATTGACAAAATCGACCAAGAAAACTTCATAGAGAGGGATGGAGGTGAGAGAACAAGAGGTCACAGCTACAAACTAAAAGTGCTTAATAGTAAATCTGATCTGAAAAGTAAAAGATTTCCTACCAACTCGATTAGTGGGTGGAACAAATTGCCAGCCGAAGTAGTGTCTGCACCATCAGTGCATAGTTTCAAAGCACGGTATGACAAACATATCTTAGGAGGCGGGAATTAACGAGCATGCTCACTCCCGCAAATACAACTAGTGTAAGTACAACTAGTGTAAGTACAGCAACAAGACTCCTTCAAGACTATCTCGACACATTACATGAATGGTGCACTACAAACAGACTCAATTTAGCCCCAGCTAAATCCACTGCAACCCTCCTCACAAGCTGGACAGGAGAGCACGATTACGTCCCGGGACTCAACATAAACAACACACCCCTAACACACACACACACTCCCAAAATCCTAGGAGTAACATACGACACCCAAATGACATTCAAACAGCACACCACAAACACGAAAAAGAAACTGACACCCAGACATAACGCCCTCAGATCACTTGCCCACACAAAATTTGGACACAACAAAGAAACCACCACCACAGTTTACGAACAATACATAAGATCAGTTATGGAATACGCAAGCCCAGCCTGGGCTTCTAACCTAGCTGAAACACATCATAAGACCTTACAGACTATTCAAAATAAAGCCCTGAAAATCATCACAGGATGCACAGCTACGACACCCACAGATCACCTACATCAAGAAACGAAAGTCCTCAAAGTCAAAGATCATCTAGACATGAGAGGCACACAATTCCTGGCAGCAGCCTCCATGAATCAACACCACCCACTACACTACATGGCAACACACCCACAGACACCAAGAAATATCAAAACAACACCCAGCACACGCTATCACACACAAATACTGTCTTTCCTCCCTCCCTGCCCACCCCAAACCAACTTCCGGAAGCACATCCATACTCTTATCACTCGCCGTTCCATCCACTCACTCATAGACAACACGCAGCTGCAAGCACGACCTCCCGAAATCCATCCTTCTGAATCCTCCCTTCCTCGCGAGGACAGAGTCCACCTGGCCAGGCTGAGATGCGGACACCATCCAGCTCTTCTGAGCTATCAGAAGAGACTGGATGACTCCGTTGTCGACACCTGCCCGGGTTGTAACACAGCACCCCATACCATTAAACACATCATAGAAGACTGCATTTCACACAACCACTTATGCCAACAACACAATTTACACTCTTTGAGAGCTCTGTGGGAGAGCCCGACCATGGCCATGGCCTTCCTTAAGGACTCGGGGCTGTTCGGCCAGGCAGCTTAGGGAACAACAACAACAACAACAACCGGTAGCGTTGTTTCGGCCATCTCTCGGTGGCCTCGTCGAAAGCTTATTATTTGAAATGCGTTGTTATCGACCGTTCTTCTTGTGTCTTGAAAGTGCTTAATATACAACCTGCTAGTTTCCTATCCGCTACTGACTTGGCCTAATTTCTTTCTTTGGAGGACATGTTTTCTGACATTATTACGGCACCAAAAGATCTTTATCATCTGATTTTTGTGGGATTGGCAGGACTCAGGAGTGGCTAATGTACGGTAGGTTGTGAATTATTTTATTTCTTCTTTCCTCAATATCTCATCAGCTGAAATGTGTCTTCATTAAATCCATGTCATTATCTTTGGCCCACTGAAATACAGCGTTCATGTCAGCTTGCAAGTTTCCTTTTTCTTCTATTGTTGTTATTCCTAGACTTAATTTTGTGCCCTCTGCCGATAATGAGATAGGGCCTACAGCTGTGCTGTACATTAGGATCGATATCATTATTTAGGATGAGGAAGATTAAAGGTGCCAACACTGTACCCTGGGGAAAAGAGCTTTTAATCTCTGAACCTTCTGATACCGCCTGGGTGTACCGCTACTGATTGTCTTCTTTTAATGATAAAATTATAAATCCATCTCCCCACTTTTCCAGTGATACCTTTTTCTTTCATTTTATGTGGTTCATATAGATGACAAACCTGGAAGGTCTTTATCCCAAATGTTGATGTGAAGAAATCTTGTCCGGAAATATAATAACATCTTAGGCGAAGCCATTGATTTCGGGGACTGATAAGTGATTGGTGCTTCTGAATGCTTGTGTGCTTGCTTTTTGTGGGCGAACTATTATGTGTTCTTCTCCTGTCACCTCTTCTTTTCCTCTCTGGAGTCTTTTGCTGATCCTCCCTACCCCTTGTGGGAGTAAGGGCTGGCTACTGACTGATTGACTGACTTATATGGTTCAATTCCATAGTCACACTTATCAAATGTTTTGGAAATTCTGTGTAGGCCTATATGACATACAGTATATGGTACATTTCTCTTCCAGGGCATCTAGGACTTTGCCATAGTGTTCTAGCAGCTGTGAGAGACATAATCTTACTGCTCTTAACCCGTGTTGTCTCAAGTTGTGAAATCTGTTTTCTTCCATATATTCAGAGATTTTTCCTCGTAACACTCTTTCAAAAATTGTTTATGATGTGCGATGTTAATGCTACCGGGCAGAGCCTTACATCCTCCTTTGTGGAGTGGTCCAATTCTTGTATTTTAAATTAAAATGTAAAACTTGCAAACTAAACAAACCAAAATTGGGACAAGGACAATATAAAGTCAAATTAAATTATCAAAATCGCTATGTGGAAACAGGCTTTCTGGGATTTCTCCATTATCTAGGCTCTTTCTCCACATTATGGCTAGAGGTCTTGCTACTGCTAGTGATGTTTTCCAGTTCTTGAGCAGGACTGAGCTCCATGAATCTGGTGTTGGGGCTGAATGGAGTTGCATGCTGTTTATTGCCTTTTCTATGTCAGTTGGCCCAAATTCTATATCTGATACAGTATTTGGAGGGTGGCTCTGTTATCATCCATTAACCCTTAATTAGCGGCTCACCACATAAGCCGTATTTAATAAAGCTGGACTATGTGGCGGCGCTCGACATAGGTCGAGTGGCAATTTCAGCACGTAATGTTGCTGAGAGAGAGAGACAAGTGGTGGCAGGAGAGTAGCGAGCGTATGACTGCTCCAGACCACCGCGGCGAACATACTGACACGAATCCCAGCTCCCTCCTCCCTCTCTCACTCGCTATATAAGGAATTGTATCGGGAAAGTGGCTAATTACATGCTTTTTGCACTCGCGTTGCACGGTTATTGCAAGAAAACTAGCCATCATAAAAGGATCGTTATGGTGTCATTCGAAAGCTCTGTTTATGCCCTTTCAGGGATAGATACTTGTTTTACGTTCTGGGTCTTATTTAGGCATGAAAATTATCACGTAAACAGCCCTATTTTGGCTAAAAACACCCCGCTGGGCGGTACATATAAATAAACCGCATAGGCCGCTCTTAAGGTGTTAAGAAACTGCTTTGATTGTCGGTGGTTTCATATTGGTCAGGATGACTGAACACAGTTTCATACTGTTTTTGCAAAAGTTTACTAATTTCTTTGTCATCAGTGTAGTAAGTTCCGTCATTTTTTATGAGAGGGCCTATGCTGGACGATGTTCGGCATTTTCGCTTTGCATTAATTAATATCGTTCTTAACACCAATAACTCTCAATGATAGGCCTATTAACCCGGGAACTGCAGGGAGACTCTTAACCCGGGAGCTGCGGGGAGACTCTTAAGAGTTCCCCCGGCGCACTGCGGGGAGACTCTTAAGAGTCAGAGAAAATAAAAATCAACTTTTGACATCGAAAAAAAAATATTTTTTTATATTTTTTTTTTTTATTTTTTATTTTTTTTTTGGCCCCTGGGCCATGCAAAATCTCAGTCCTCTACCTCCCCTCCTTCCCCACTTTCCTCCTCTCCTTCAGTTATCACCTATTTTCCCTGTTATTCCCTTATTCTGAGGTATATTTTCGTGCTAACATTAGAAATTTAAGAGTTCCCCCGGCGGACTGCGGGAAGACTCTTAACCCGGGAACTGCGGGGAGACTCTTAAGAGTTCCCCCGGCGGACTGCGGGAAGACTCTTAAGAGGAAGGGAAAACAAAAATCCATTTAAAACACCCATTTTTTTTTTTTTTTTTTTTTTTTTGCCCCTGGGCCATGCCAAATATCACTCCTCCACCTCCCCTCCTTCCCCACTTTCCTCCCCTCCTTCAGTTATCACCTATTTTCCCTGTTATTCCCTTATTCTGTGGTGTATTTTCATGCTAACATTAGCGAGTTGGTAGCAGGGCGTTGCCATCACTGTTACCAAGCGTGGGAAAGAGCGAGAGAGAGACTATTGCGTAACAGTGTCTCTCCAGAAAAGGGGAGGGGAGGAGGACAGGGAGGTTGCCTCAGCCATACATTATGTAACTCCCGGCCTGTATCGCCGATTTTGACCATCCAAACATAAAAGAGGACTTCTGGAATGACACCGTCAGTGTCATTTCAGGCCTCTCGGAGAACGAAATAAAAATTGTGGGGGGGGACCTCAATGGTCACGTGGGAGCATCTGCAGATGGATACAGAGATCCTAAGTGCAAGAAGGTTTACATAGCCAAAAGGAAAGTGTGGCTGCTGAAGGACAAGGAAGTTAGGGATAGGTTTCATAATGAACTGGAGGAAATTAATAGAAATAAGGAAGCTAGGCCTAACGATGTAAATAGCCAATGGAACTTTCTTAAGCATAGCCTTATCGCTGCCACTGACAAAGTCTGTGGGAAAACAAAGGGTCACCCCAGGAATAAGACCTCTTGGTGGTGGAACGATGAGGTAGAACATGCTGTGAAAGAGAAAAGGAGATGCTTCAAAGCATGGAAGAAAGGAGGCAGCAGGGAGGAATACCAGGCAGCTAAACGAACTGCCAAAAGAGTTATTTACAATGCTAAAAATCGCATTTAGGACCTGGTCTTACATTCAATCATGTAAATATAAATGAATATAGGCATGACAATGAAATAGACCCTGATAATTATTTGGTAAATTCGCTGAACTATAAATTCCCTTCATGTAATTATCTCTTTCCTAATACTCCTCAAGCTCAGCTCCCAGCTCAAAATAGCTTTAACATAATGTGTTATAATATAAATAGTGTACCACTACATTTTGAGGAATTTTCTGAGAACTGTCGGAGTCCTCTTGCATACAATTTTAATGTTATCGGTTTATGTGAAACCAAATTAACCAACGAAATTGAGCAATTGTACACAATTCCTAATTATGAAAAGATTACTAACAACTATACACGCAACAGTGGTGGAGTGGCGATATTTATAAAAACAGGATATAAATGTACCATAAGAAACGATTTAACTTTTCAGTACGATAGCATTGAAACTGTGTTCATTGAAATTCATAATAAGGATTAAAAAAATACTGTTGTTGGTATTATATACAGAAGGCCCCATACTGATTTTGGTAGTTTTTTAGATAAATATAACACTATTCTTTCAAAGGTGAGTGAAGAGGATAAACTGTGTTATATTGCAGGTGATTATAACCTTGACTTATTGAAGAGCGCAAATGATAATTGTGTAGACAATTTCATTTCCCTATCTCATTCAAAATTGTTCTTTAATTCAATTATTAAACCTACAAGAGTGGCGTCAACAACGGCTACTATTATAGACCAACTATGGTCAAACATGTTCAGCCAGCACATAATGAGTGGCATAGTTTATTCTAGAATAACAGATCACTTTCCAGTATTTGCATGTTTCCATACTAGTACAAAATCATCACTAGAGCAAGCTGAAAAAGAAGAACAAGATATTACCTATAGAAACTACAGTACTGATAACATTAACCAATTTAAAGAAGCAATAGAAGAGGTTTCATGGGAAATAGTTTATAGTTCAAATAACCCCAATGTAATATATAGTAATCTTATGACAATATTTACAGCTTTGTTTAACAAACATTTCCCTATTATTAAAAAACGAATTAAGGTAAATCATCTATATAAGCCTTATATAACACCGGAAATACAAGAGATGATCAAAGAAAAAAATAAATTAGCGAAAAAATATGCCATAAAACCTATCACGTTTGAAGAGAGATACCGTAGGCTTCGTAATCAAGTTACGACCTCTATACGAACAGCCAAAGGAAACTACCATAAACAAAAGTTGGAAGAAGCTGCTGGTGACGGTAAAAGGCTTGGAATATAATTAACTCAGTTCTAGGAAGACAAAAATACAGCAAATTAAGTGATACATTTATTCATAACAACAATGAAATTAAAGAACCAGATGTAATAGCACACCAGTTTAATTCATACTTTGTCAAAGTCGGGAAAAATCTAGCTGAAAACATCAGAGAGTCAAATGTTTCCTTTAATTCATACTTAACTAATCCACAAGCATCAACATTCTTAATGCCTCCAGTTACTACAGAATAATTACTAAATACAGTTAGCCAACTGCGGGATTCCTCTCCAGGCTGTGATGGGATACCTATGAAAATATTACGAATCGTGATGCCTTCTATGTCACAAGTTGTTTATACCTCTGTAATATGTCCTTTTTCACGGGTATTTTTCCCGATCATCTTAAAATTGCGAAGGTGTTACCAATATATAAATCTGGGGATAAAACGCTATTTAATAATCACCGGCCCATATCAGTTTTACCTGTTATGAGCAAAATATTAGAGAAACTAATGTATAATAGACTAAATGAATTTTGTTTATCGAACCGTATAATTTCTGATGCCCAGTATGGATTTAGGTGTGGAAAATCAACGGAAACTGCGCTAATAAAATTTAGTAATGACGTACTTGCAGCCTTTGATGATAGACTGTTTACAATTAGTGTATTTTTAGATCTGTCAAAAGCCTTTGACACAGTTGACCACCACATTCTATTAGAGAAACTCAAACATTATGGTATAAGAAATACTACATTCAGGTGGTTTGAATCTTACCTTAACCTGACAAGCGCGATATAGACCTAGGGGCTAGGGTAGTTATTTGTGCATTTCTAGCCTTTGATTCTGACAGAATTCGTTATATTTACAATGTAGAACATTATTTGTTTTCGGTATGCTTTTATTTTACATATATGATGTATATATGAACCTTCAAGAGTGCTAAAATAAGTGGGAAAAGCATTTGGGTGATGAAAAACGAAGATATTGGCCACCCGGTCATAATCTCAGGCGAGAGAGAACCACAGGCAACCCTCCTCTCTCGCTGTCTGTGAGGTAACTGAGACGAGCGGGACGGTGTGGGCCGGTGTCTGGGTGTTACATAACGATCTTTTCTGCAACCCACTTGTGCTACATTATCGCGGGAGAGAAAAATAACCGATAAATGATGATAATAAGAGGAAAAATAGGTGATAATTGAGGAGGGGAGGGAGGTGGGGAAGGAGGGGAGGGGGGTGGGTGAGATTTACATGGATGAGTACTGGAGGGGAATTATCTCACCTAGAGACAAATTCCTTTGTTTTGATAGGCCCTTTTTTTTTTTTGGAAGGCTTTTTTTATGGTCTTGCTTCCGTGAGGCCTATCGCGTTCCCTATAGGAAGCCTTCCGTGAGGCCTATCGCGCTTGCCGGGTTAAGGACCGTAAACAATATGTAGAATATAGTAATATTAAATCTAGTGAACAATCTTTAGCCTTTGGAGTTCCACAGGGGTCCATACTGGGCCCATTATTGTTTATTATATATGTGAATGATTTAATTAACACAAATGTACTATTTAAAACAATTATGTTTGCAGACGATACAACACTTGATGCCAGTCACAGCAATTTAAATACTCTAGTGCAATCAGTGAATAATGAACTAAATAATGTCTATTGTTGGATGACCGCAAATAAGCTAACCTTAAATAAAGACAAAACAAAATATATTATTCATCACAGAAAAAAGAATGTTCCTCCAAATGTAGATTCCATTAAAATAGGAAATTCAATGTTAATAGAAGAGCAAAATATAAAATGTCTTGGTGTTGTAGTGGATAGGTAATTGACTTGGCAGTCACATATACAAACATTAACAAACAAGATAAATAAACAATGTGGTATATTATATCTAACTCGTAACTGCTTTCCTTCGGAAGTACTTAAACAACTTTACTACTCCTTGGTGTACCCTTACTTTTCATACTGTCACACAGTTTGGGCAACCGCAGGTAAAACTAAGATAGAGAGTCAAACTAGCGCAAAAGAAAATTATTAGGACAATCACTTTCAAAAGAAAATATGATCACACAAATGAATTATTTAAATCTCTAAGGCTTTTAAAATGGGAAGCCATAAACATATATTGCACTGCTATCTTTGTTTATAAAGCCATTAATAATTACAATCCCATAAATATATTGAATTTTTGTTTAAATGAAAGATATACCTTAACCCTCCAGCCCCGGCTATGTATTATATATATATTCCTCGAAACCCGGGTGTTTTGGCCGAAAAACGTCTAGGCTAGGCTACCGTATATTCGTTAATCAGACTGCTTCCCGCATTCCCGCGCATCCCCAAGCGTAGCTGTGTTATTTACCTGTAGAATGGCATTAAGTAGAGCTCTCTAAGTCAACTGGTTGAGCTGTGATGATGATTTCATTGGAGATAACTTTATGGCCAAAACAGCCACTTTACACCACTTTTCGATACTTAACAACAACATACAGGCACACACGAACAAGCGACGCTCTCCTTCTTGTGGCCGGAGATGCAGGGCGACGGTCCAGCCGGCTGTTGTTTACATGCGTCGGACCGACGCCTCGCACACGAAGCTCACAGGCTTTCAACCACTGGGCGTTCAAGATACCATCCGGGTACCTGTTATATGCTTTTTTATGGGCGTTCAAGAGCCCTTCCGTGGTGAGAGGGTTAAGAAACACAAGAGATTTAGAAATTCCATTATTGGCATCAAATCAATCTCAAAAATCGATTCATTATCATGATGTAAAGGTCTGGAATGCACTGCCTCGGCATATTCTGGATAAACCCTCCCTGTCTAGTTTTAAGATGTCCCTCAAATCATTTTTATTGAGTAAATATTAAAACATCCGTCAAATTGTAAGTTACTTCTGTGCTGAGTATGTTTATGTGGTGTAAGTTTATGTGGTGTAAGTTACTTTTGTGCTGAGTATGTTTATGTGGTGTAAGTTTATGGGTGCGAATTGAAAGAGTATATATTATATGTATGTAAAAATGTAAATTAATTCGGGTTAAATCAAGGTGCCTTAAAGAGAGTTTTCTCTCATAAGGCTTAGCCAGTTGACTTCCATGTATTTAAATTCTGAACTTATTGTATATCTGAAGGCTAAATAAATATATTTGAATTTAATTGAATTGAATTGGTCCTCGAACAAGTGTGTAACACTGACAATCCCAATGGGATCTTCAACCTAGCTAGGCGAGTTAAAAATGACAGTAGGGATATTATAGGTGAACAGTGTGTTAGAGATGATAATGGGAAGATTGTGTATGCAGAAAATGAAATCAGAGAAGCATGGAAGGTACACTATGAACGATTGCTAAGTGTAGAGTTTGAATGGGATAAGGAACAGCTTAGTATCGAAAAACCAATATCTGGGCCCCCTCCTTTGATAGCACCAGCTGTAGTGAGCGACGCAATCAATAAAATGAAGGACGGTAAAGCTCCAGGTTGCTCCGACATTGTCGCTGAGATGATAAAAGCCTCAGGGGAGATTGGTGTAAACTTAGTCACTGAGTTGATAAACACCATTATTAAAGATGAGAAAATCCCAGAGGATTGGCTCAAAAGTGTAATAGTAAATATATACAAAGGAAAAGGGGATGCGCTAGATAGAGGAAATTATAGGGGCCTGAAAATGCTTGACCAAATCATGAAGGTCTGTGAGAGAGTCCTTGAGGGTTTGATCAGGCAAAGCATCTCTATTGATGATATGCAGTTTGGTTTTATGCCAGGACGTGGTACAACCGATGCTATCTTCATAGTCAGGCAGATACAGGAAAGATACTTACTAAAAGGCAGGGATCTTTACTTTGTGTTTGTGGACCTGGAGAAGGCCTTTGATAGGGTACCTAGAGATGTTGTGCAGTGGGCTATGAGGAAACTTGGTGTGGAAGAGTGGCTGGTGCGTGTGATAATGAAGATGTATGAGGATCGCGAAGTTCGGTGAGGGTGAAGGGTGTACTGAGTGATGAGTTCGCAGTCCGTGTTGGAGTCCATCAGGGTTCAGTGTTAAGCCCCCTCCTCTTTATTATGGTCTTGGAGGCGCTGTCTAGAGTTTTTAGAGGCGGACTCCCGTTGGAACTGTTTTATGCAGACGATTTAGTCCTAATAGCTGACAGTATGCAGGATGCTGAGGCCAAATTCAGAGAGTGGAGAGAGGGCATGGCAAGCAAGGGTTTAAGAGTCAATATTAACAAAACCAAGGTTATGCATTGTAGATTGAGACGAGGCAATGTGGAAAAGAGCGGTGCATACCCATGTGCAGTGTGTGGAAAGGGAGTGGGCGTTAACTCAATTCAATGTAGCATCTGTCGATGTTGGGTACACCATGGGAGTAAGCGCTGTAGTAGAATAAAGGGGCCCCTGCCGAAGGATAAGTCAGAAATAGAGAAATTTGAGTGCGTAGTGTGCAAAGGCGAGCTTGTGTTAAGTGATGATCCTGTGGCTGTGAATTTTGGAAATGAGTCTTTGGAGCTGGTGAACAAGTGTTGTTACCTAGGAGATACCATCTCTGCCGGTGGTGGGGCCGAGGCTGCCACTGTTGCTAGAATTAGGTGTGGCTGGGGGAAGTTCAGAGAATTGATGCCAATCCTGACCATGAAAAGAATGCCTCTCCCCTTGAAGGGAAAGGTGTATGCCTCATGTGTTAGAAGTGCAATGACGTATGCCTCAGAAACATGGGCCGTTAAAGTAGAGGATGTCAACAGAATGGAGCGTAATGAGATGAGAATGGTAAGATGGATGTGTGGGGCCAGGCTACAGGATAGAATAACAAATGTTGAGCTGAGGAGACGTTTAGGTATAAAGAGTATTAGCGAGGTGATGCGTACAAGTAGACTGGGATGGTATGGACATGTGGATAGAATGGATGAACAAAATTGGGTGAAAAAATGCAGGTCTGTGATTGTGGAGGGAGCTGCACCAAGGGGTGGACCGAGGAAGACCTGGGATCGGACTATACGCGCCGATCTCAAATCCAAGAACTTGACAAGTGAAGCAGCCCTTAACAGGGTTGCCTGGAACGCCGCCATTAGGACAAGAGACTGAAACTGCACTGATGTGTGGAACACTCAGTCTTAAAATTTTATGTATGTAAACACTGTTTCCACTTGTTTTATTGTTGTAACAGGTTAATACCTTTATAATCAACCTATAATAGGCGCATATGGATATGTATTAATGCTATTTATGGTAAAATAACGATGTTAGTGATGGGAACAGCTCAAATACGTCAGCACAGGAGTGTGGTGTCTCATACCCCCCATGCGCACTTCTTAGGTTAATGAAAGCATATGATCCTCCGGGGATTCGAACCCAGGACACCACTACAGACCCTACACACATAAACCACTATACCACAAAGACAGATAAATATTGAGTACATGACTACGATTAATGTCCATTTATCGAATATTGGATATCAATCTAATTATGTACAGTACTCACACCCAACTGCACTATGAATAGCGTAATGTTTATGCAAGTATAGGAAGAACAAGGAATGGGGCACAAATCACCAAGGATTGGACCTCGCAAATTATTTGTTCCTTTACCTATAGATATTAACTGATATTGTTCTTAACACCAATAACTCCCAATGTAACCAATGAAAGCATATGATGCTCCGGGAATTTGAACCCAGGACACCACATACAAAACACGTTTTAACCATTATACCACCAAGACAGAAGTACAATATGTACTTTGAATTCTAACTTATTTCTTGAACAGCTTTGTTTTCTTTTTCTATATTTTTATATTTGGTTGGTTATTTTCAGCTTGTGTTCAATATTCTCTATTTTACATTTAATTTTGTTAATTTGCCTTTCTAGTAAGCCGGCTTTTTATTACTTAGCTTTAGGCCTAATACGTCCTACTTTGAGGAATGGCAAATGTTATGGCTATGCATAAACCTTGGGATTTTGTTCTGCATTATGTTAAAATGTTGACATTGTTTTATGTTAGGTGCACAATTAAGAAGTGATACTATACACTATGAAGTTTGTGTGTGTGTGTATTCACCTATTCACCTATTTGTAGTTTACAGGAATTGAACTGCGCTCGTGTTGCCCTGTCTCAGTTTCTATTGACTATCCAGTTTACTTTTAAAGTCGTGGATATTTCTTGCTTCTACAATCTCCACACTTAAGTTGTTTCACCTATCTATCGTTCTATACGGAAAGCTAAACTTTTTCACATTGGACTTGCACCCCTCCTTTCTAATTTTATACATATGCCCTCTGGTTCTTCCATCGTCCAGCCTAATAAAATCCTCCTTATCGAGTCTCTCGAACCCTCTCATGCATCTATACATTGCTATCAGGTCTCCTGGAACTCTTCTCTTATCTAGCATGGGAAACCCTAGTCTTTCAGGGTAATGTAGGTCCTTTGTGTGTGTGTGTGTGTGTGTGTGTGTAATATTAGGTATCTAGAATAACAGAGTAGTACCATATTTATTTGTGGACTATTGGGTATTTAGAATAACCGAGTACAGTGTAGTACCATAGATAATTGTAATTATTGCTATCTATAGTAGAATACCCGGTCAATATGTAGGAGACGCAACAATATAGGTAACAAATTTCTAATATAAGTTTTGGGTTCCTATCATATGCTTCATTGCTATATAATTTTTATCCTCGGGAAAAAAAAATCTTGGGATTTTTCATTTTTTTCTTGGGATTTTTTTTTGTTTTTTTTTTGTTTTTTTTTGGGGGGGGGGGTCATTAACCTAACCAAAAAACCTAACCTAACCTAATAGCCCCCAAATACATTTAGGTTAGGTTAGGTTTGGTTTTTTGGTTAGGTTAACCCTTCCTACCCGGACTACCTTAGGTAAGGACAGCTCGGCAGAAGGGCAGCTACCCGGCCGTCCTTACCTAAGACGGCAGCTTAATAGCCTAATTAAGCTTGGTCTGAACGCCGTGCGTACGACGTATGTCAACAAACCCAAGCGTTGCGTCACCGCACCTCCGAAAACAAGAAGGAGAAGACTCTTCAATGTTATTGTTCTGACATCAGACGAAATTAGTGTCTGAAAAGCCCCCATATTGGCAACATCTCTGCAATATTTGCTCCACTGAAATCGTCATCACAACTGAACCAGTTGACTTACAGAGCTCTACTCAACGCCAAAATACAGATTGAAAACCGCACTACGATTATAGATGAGTGGGAAAGTTCTAGCAGTGAAAATAAACATAAATACGGTAGCCTAGGCCTAGACGTTTTTCAGCCATTTCGCCCGGGTACGGGCGACCGTCCTTAGGTAAGACAGGCCGGGTAGGAAGGGTTAATGAAACAAAAAAAATCCCAAGAAAAAAATGAAAAATCCCAAGATATTTTTGTTTTTTCCCTGGGGATAAAAATTATATAGCCTAGCAATGAAGCATATGATAGGAACCCAAAATGACCATTAGAAATGTGTTACCTATATTGTTGTGTCTCCTACATATTTACCGATTACCCCAAGCTCTCACTTAGCTTATGATAGTTTAGTACTGTACTATAAGTTGACACTGGTTTAGTTGACTGGTTGAATAGTTTCTGGTTGAGTTGTCCAGGAACCGATGGGATTATTTTGTCATTCATAGTGTGCCATCTATAGGAAGCTGTAGTAGTAATGAGTGGCCTTTCAGTACCGGTACCATCTGTGTCCCCCACCCCCCAGATGCCGTAATTCCCAAGGAGAGGTGGCCATGAACATTAGGCCATCTGTTGTTAACTCTCCAGATTACGTTTTTTATTAGAGTAATTTCTGGAGTAAGTTACAAATGATGCGGTATAATCCACACTGTAACACAAAAATATATATTTATACAGTATAGTGTATGTGAGGCAAAGTATATGATTAAAAATACTAATATTCCCTCTGTCTGTCCCCAGGTGAACAAGTGCGTGTGCTGAGCTACAACAAATCAGGAGAATGGTGCGAGGCCCACGCAGGGTCCGGGGAGGTGGGGTGGGTGCCGTCCAACTACATCACTCCCGTAAACTCGCTGGAGAAGCACTCCTGGTACCACGGTCCCATCAGCCGCAACACTGCCGAGTACCTCCTCTCCTCCGGCATCAACGGTTCCTTCCTGGTGCGCGAGAGTGAGAGTTCCCCCGGCCAACGCTCCATCTCGCTCAGATATAATGGCCGCGTCTACCATTATAGGATTAACGAAGATGATACGGCTAAGGTTAGTATTCTTACAGATAATATCCGGGTAGAATGCTATTCAGCCTGTGAGACCCTGCAGTGTAGTGCTGTAGTGTCATGGAAAGTTTTTAGTGTAACTGACCATAATTATAGTATCTAGGGTAGGGTTAGACAGGATGATTACATTATAGGGGTGTGTGTTCATGGAGTACAGTATGTGGGGAACATAATTAGTGCACAGAATGGTTCTGCTGTCAGCTCTTATCATTGGAATTAAATGTGGTTGGAGAAAATGTAGATTATTTTTACCTCTACTGACAACTAAGGGACTTCCTTTCCATATAAACGGTAAGATGTATGCAAAGCACAATGCTTTACGACAGCAAAACCTGGGCGTTCAATTAGGACAGCATATACTGTTTAGGCTTGAATGTGCTACACCTAGATGTGAACCTAAAGTGTCCCAGAGGACTGGAGGAAAGCAGTGATTGTACCCCTGTACAATGGGAAGGGTAGTAAAGACTAAAGAGGAATGTTAGAGTTATAGGGGAATTAGCTTGCTTAGCATACCCGAAAAGTTATACGCAAGAGTAGTAACGGAGAGACTGCAGAAGATAATGGATGACGAAATAGGTGAAGAGCAGAGAGGTTTCAGAAAAGACAGGGGCTGCATTGACCAGATAGCCTCAATGCATTTGTTAGTCGAGAAGTATTTGGCCAAAAATAGAAAACTCTATGCAGCATTCATGGATTTGGAAAAAACCTACGACAAAGTAGATTGGGAGGGTCTGTGATATGTGTTAACATTATATGGTCATTATATTTCAGACACCAAGAAATATCAAAACAACACCCAGCACACGGTATCACACACAATTATTGTCCTCTCTCCCTCCCTGCCCACCCCGAACCAACTTCCAGAAGCACATCCGTACTCATATCTCTCACCGATCCATCCACTCACTCACAGACAACACGCAGCTGCATGCACGACCTCCCGAAATCCATCCTTCCGAATCCTCCCTTCCTCGCGAGGACAGAGTCCACCTGGCCAGGCTGAGATGCGGACACCATCCAGCTCTCCTGAGCTATCAGAAGAGACTGGATGACTCCGTTGTCGACGCCTGCCCGGGATGTAACACAGCACCCCATACCATTAAACACATCATAGAAGACTGCATTTCACACAACCACTTACGCCAACAACACAATCTACACTCAATGAGAGCTCTGTGGGAAAGCCCGATCGTGGCCATGGCCTTTCTCAGGGACTCGGGGCTTTTTCGGCCAGGCAGCTTAGGGAACAACAACAACATTATATGGTGTTAGAGGAAAGTTGCTAATGGCAGTAAAATATTTTTATAGGAATGCAATGGCAAGTGTGAATTGAGAGATAAGTTGAGTGAGAGTTTTGAGATCAATGTAGGAGTAAGACAGGGATGTGTCATGTCACCTTGGCTGTTTAATATATACATGGATGGAGTGATTAGAGTATATAGGGCGGTATCAATGGGTATAGGAGCTAGGCTGGAATCAGAGGGAAGAAAATGGAAGATTTTAACATACCTACTGTATATGCGGACGATGCAGTCCTGTTGGCGGAAAATGTGGAAGAACTTCAGAAAGTGGTCACAAACTTTGACCGGGTATGCGAAAAGAGGAAGTTAAAGGTCAATGTAGGGAAATGTAAGGTAATGGTGTTTGAGAGAAGAATGTATGACACCATAGATTTTAAAGCAAAATATAGAGTTAAGATTGACATTTTGAGGTGGGATGGTCATGTTCAAAAAATGGATGAAGACAGAATGCCAAGAAAGATATATGGGAGTTGGTGAGTAGAGCAGCTAGTAGCGGAAGACCGCCTATGGTATGGGGAAAAAAAGTTGGAAAAGTATTTTGAGGAAAAACTTCCACGTAGTGGAAGAGGCATTGTGACACGGGTAAAGGAAGCATGCCTTGACAAAGTAGCCTGGAGGCATTTCTGCCATGGGCATCCTTTAGCGGGGGTTTCCCAGAGTGAAACACGGCGTTGGAGATGATGATGATATGGATGGTGAGATGGATCTGCACTGTTTGCTTGAGGGACAGAATTGCAATTGTTGAGTTGAGAGAGTAGGCCTATCTAGGTGTTAAGCCTATCAATTTCAAAATGCAAATGCAAAGATTGAGGTGGTGCATGAGTTTGTTGAAGATGAATGATTACTATCTATCTATTGCCGGACGCTGTGATCCCCGAAGGGGTGGCCACGAACGAATCGTCCCCATGCACCTCTGTCCCCAGTCAGTTCAGCTGTTGACATTTCTATGCCTACCATACATTCCAGACATTGAATGCAGTTCCATGCATTACTGTAAATGTTAGTCATTGATATCTTCCATAACAAATGCAGATTAATAGTTTTAATGGGGCTATTATCTTCGGGAAGAGGAAAGTGGCTGATTTACGATAATTCAGACTTTTGAGAATGTTTAAACTCCACATCTGCTGTATAAGGGACATTTTGTTTACTATTTGTACCAAACAATATGGGTATTGGATATAAGTACATGTTATATTATGCACAATGCCTGATTATAGAGAACACTAACACATTTTAGAGATGTAATTAGTGTGAAAATGGATGCCTAATGAACATGAAGACCCATGTCGTTTCTTGGTCGTTTACACCTACTTTACAACTCACAACACAGGACCTCATTGTATCCTTGGTAGGGACAATTACCAGACAAGCAATGACAAAATTATCTCTTGACCATAATCTCCAAACTGTCTTTGTTTGCACATTTCTACTTAGTACTGCCACGGGATGCAGATGGCACTAGGTGTACTTGGAATTTGTCTAACTATCCACCTCGCACTCCCCCTCTCCACCTGGTCTCTTTGAAACAACATACTGTACATCCACTCTACGTCTCTCCAATATTTCTGCAATCTCACCCATTCTTTCCCTCATTGTACACTTGGATGCCATAGTCTCTAGCCCACTCATAAGAATTTGTGAACCCTATATGTTTTTCTTTATGCAATTATAACTATCTGGATTGATTTTTGGGTAGCACTTCCTTTACAATAAATAGTGCATATAGTTGAGCAGTTGATGTATAGACAATTATGCAATATTCATAAATTAATTTCCAGAGATATACTGTACTGTACTTCCATAGTTAGAAATAGATGAAGTCCACGAATATATATGAGTGGGCTTGAGACTATTGCATCAGAATGTACCTACATTCACACTTTCGAGTCTGAACTTGGGGGGATCTACGGTAGTGGCCTTTAGCAATTTTGTTATTACTGTACAGACTTGCGATGGTTCTTTGATGGATTTTTCATGTTCGGTTTAGATGGCCAGCATTGGAGGTCACTGTCCCCAGGTATCCAGCTCCAGGCTCCCCCGGGTGGTTGTCACCCAGAGACCACCCCAATTTTTTTTAGAGACCTAGGGGCCTCGGGGAACACCACCAGAACCAACCGCAGGGATGCAATCCGTGCACGGACACGGCACTATGGCTGGCCCAGTATTATGCGCCTAGTAATAAGGCTACCTCCAGGCTCGGGGCCCCTGTGCTACTAGGCGCAAAGTGCCAGTCTGTAAACACTATGCCCTGTATCCTTTAGGTTCTTCTGGCCAGGATGCATCCCTAGGGGGCCAGAGTTGGGCCTCAGGTAGGTGCCTTGATGCCAGCAAACCTCCATTAAGTAAAATTTGAAGCATTTTTACATGGGGTGCCTGCTCTAGCAATCCCCCAACTACAGTTGTTGGCTGTGGGCCTAGCCTTTGACCAAAGGGGCTTAACCTACAAGGCAGCAGGTAAAACATTCATAATAACAGAAGAATAGGGAAATCTGCAATAGTCCGATTAACACATATTCACATATCCTCCCATCCCTGTTACACCTAACCTTGAGTGGGGTTATTAGACCTTTCTTGACCTCCACAGCCAATCTACCATAGAACTTCCCTTTTTTATACATTATGTTATCCTCAGTTTGCCTTTCATCCCATTTGGTCCACTTCAGCCTCATGGTAGCTACGGGACACTAGAGTGGCAAATCTAGTCTCTGGAACTGCTTTTCTGGCCTTGAAGACCTGCCTTGGGGCATTTGTGGTTGTTCCATGTTTGCATAGAACTGGAGACATATATGAATATCTTCACCCCCTATCTATCATGTCTGTGTCTGTCTTTCTCTCTCTCTCTGTATCATATGTATATGTATGCATGTGTATACTGTATGTACTATACGGTATGTGTATATGTACAGTATTGTATATGTATATGTGTATGCATGTGTATGTGTATATGTATGTATTGGGAGGAGGGAGAGATATGGTTGGTTGGATGAATATAGATGTGTAGCTAGATCAATAGATATACAGTATAGATAGAGATAGATTACTGGTAATTTATCCAGTTTCTTGTCAGTCTCTATATATATTTGACCAAAGCTTTCTTTCTTACATTTTTACAGATTATTTCTAGTTTAATTTTAACTTTGTTCAGTACGGTATATCTTGTTCTTTACTCAAGATTCTCCTTTCTCTGTGTTTGTGCAGCTGTACGTATCGTCTGAGTTTCGGTTCAACACCCTGGCGGAGTTGGTGCACCATCACTCCCAACATGCAGATGGTCTTATCACGCAGCTACTCTACCCGGCACCAAAGAGGAACAAGCCGACAGTCTTTGGCCTTACCCCAGGTATTGTCACCCCACCCATCTTGTTCAATCTATCTAGGTAATTATTAAGACTCTTATAATCCTACAATATTGCAATTATTATGACACAGATAACTCTATATTAGACTCACTTTACCCTTCTTATTTAATCTGTATCTAATTACTGATATTATGATGCTTCTATACCTACAATATCGTCACCCCACTCTTTTTTAGTCAAACAGCTCTTTTTGCAAGTATTTTAACACAGATAATTCTACAATATTGTTATCACACTCTTCTCACTCAAATGGCCCTTATTTCAATAATGGTTACATTGATAATCCAACAATATTATCACTCCACCCTGCTGATTCATCAACCTTTCTTACAAGTACAACACTTTCTATCTATCTTGCCAGACGTCATGATCCATGATGGCGGGTGACCACTAATTATTATAATTCTTCATATAATTCTTCCAACCTTCATTATTCAACAACCCTTATTACAAGTGCTGCATCCCTTCTTATATTTCCTGCAACACAGCTAATCCTTCATATTGAGTACCGGTATTACTGGCTAGACGGGTGGAAGGAGCGGGTTACCTGTAGTAGGCCTTATGTTTGTAATGTGAAGTGGACCGGGGGCTCTCAATGACTACAATTACTACAACAATAATAATTTTACTAATGTACTGTAATATACCTGTACTGCTGCTGTTATTTGCAGTATATTTTCTAGTCCAATGTATTTATTTGCATGAGCAAGTTTTATCAGTATGTAATGATTAGCTTATATAAATGTTACTTAGATGCAGTATATAAAAATACCCAATTTGATATCTACCGAGTGGGCTAGCTCATTTGGTACTGTGGCAAATGATTGGAAGTATTGTTGTAGAGGTCTGTGTTTCAGTCCTCCACCCCAACATGAGAAAAGTTTATGTAACTCATGGCAGATTTTGATCATCAAGAGTTGTGAAATTTGCATATTAAGTGCTATATTTAATAATTGAAATGTAAACAAAAAGGTTCCCTGGTCCTACTACTAAAGTATGGAAAGGAAGGAGTTTTAATTTGAATTATGATCAATCTATCTATTGCCAGATCTCTTGATCCCTAAGGGATCACAGAAAATCTCCTCCATCAAGGCAATTTGTTTGATTTTCTAGCTTATTTCAGAGGAGGGTTACTAATGCCCAACCATTGTGATGATCTTTTTTGTTTTTCCATTACCGTATAAAGGAGCTCCAATATAATAATTGAACGAGTTACTAATTGAGTTTCCGGCACAGAAAGGCGATAAATTTGTGGTCCCCTTGTGATAGTACAGTATTGTACAGTACTCTAGATATATACAGTTTTTGTCAGAGCGATGATTGTGCATTTTTTTTTTGAGGGAGGGGGGCAGTATATATAAGATAATCATGCTTTTCTATACCACAAGTTTGTAATTATTTTTGTAGCAGATCTTTTTTTATCAAAGCCCAATGATTTGGAGATAAAGCATGATTTGCAGCCATGTATCCTAATAAGTGGTTGCATGAGACTAATTGCTTAAATTCGTGATCAGAGCCCGATGAGTGGGAAATCGAGCGTACAGACATCGCCATGAAGCACAAACTTGGAGGAGGACAATATGGGGATGTGTATGAGGCCGTGTGGAAGAGATACAACATCTGTGTCGCTGTCAAGACTTTAAAGGTATGCTGACAGTATTCCAGTTATCATTTAGTGCAGTCATTATTGATTTACAGTAATTTTTTGTACGACTATATATACACATACTGTATGGCTCTATTATTTTTATTTATGTAAATAATATCTGCACTTATCTTTGTGTTATTTTTGTAGCCTTAAAATTTCAAATATATTTTTCAAAATATAAATAAGTCCAAAGTAACATTATCATGCATTAGATGTGTTAGTGATTGTTTCCTTATTCTGTATGTGTCTGAATTTAGTTTTGCCAGTTGAACTTTTTTGTATTTTGTTTTTGTTTTTTGTATGATAAAATAGTGTCTGTCCCTATTTTAACTCTGTAATATAATAGTGTTTTTATCATGATGTTTTGTGTACCTTTTTCAGGGAGTATATTGTATAATTAAGTCCCTGCAGGTATTATATTTGTTGTGTACCCAATTATACAGGGGTCCATGACCATGAAAGATGTCCTAGGAGTCCTCAACATGCTTTTTTCAGTACGGTATATGTTCATACTGAAGTCTGTACACAGTCATTTATATGATTAAGCTATAATCTAACTTTTCATTGGGACACCATGATCCTAAAAGATGTCTAGAGGTGAACACTTCTTTCTTCTTCAGTTTAGTGCAGTGAAGCTTCCAGATAGATTATATTGATATTGAACTTTAACTTAACTGATTATGTTGATATTTAACTTACACTTAACCTTCCAGGAGGACACCATGGCCCTCAAAGACTTCCTGGAGGAGGCAGCTATTATGAAGGCCATGAAGCACCCGAACCTAGTGCAGCTGCTGGGTGTGTGTACCAGAGAACCACCCTTCTATATTGTGACAGAGTTCATGACCCGGGGTAACCTGCTGGACTATCTGCGTGTGTGTAGCCATCAGGAGGTTAATGAGGTGGTGCTACTCTATATGGCCACACAGGTTGCTGCCGCCATGGAGTACCTCGAGGACCGCAATTTTATACATAGGTTTGTCAAATTTGTATTGCGTTCTGAAATAATATAACTCAGAAATACAGTATATAGTTTCAATATACAGTAAGATTAATGATAGCCTGCTGGCTGGTCTAGTGTAGAGCGTCTTGACTTCCTACCCTGGAGTCTAGCATTTTTGCCTGCTCAAGCACGAACTTCTACGAAAACAGTATGAAACCGTGTTCAGTCAACCCGATCCATCTAAAACTATTGACAATCCAAACAGTTTCTTTATGGGCGAGAACATATATAATATTATCAGATATAGAATTTGGGCCAATAGATATAGAAAGAGCAATAAACAGCATGCCGCTCCACTCAGCACTAGGACCAGATTAATGGAGCTAAGTCCTGCTCAAAAACTGCAAAACATCGCTAGCGAGACCTCTAGCCTTAATGTGGAGAACATACATACATAAAATTTTAAGACTGAATGTTCCATACATACTTGCAGTTTCAGTCTCTTGTCCTATAATGGTGGCGTTCCAGGTAACCCTGTTAAGGGCTGCTTCACTTGTCAAGTTCTTGGATTTGAGATCGGCACGAATAGTCCGATCCCAGGTCTTCCTCGGTCCACCCCTTGGTGCAGCTCCCTCCACAATCACAGACCTGCACTTTTTTCACCCAATTTTGTTCATCCATTTTCTCCACATGTCCATACCATCCCAGTCTACTTGTACGCAGGTGCCCAGGTGGCGGGTGCCCAACCCCGAAAGGGGTTGAAATAGGGGAGCTATCCCCCCGCCAAAGGCGGCTTTCTAGGGCCTTTCCTAGCTGATGCTGAGAGGATTGGGTTCTAGTCATGTGGTGATGGGCTGGTCTATCAGAGTGAGAACTGAGCGATCTCTGCCATACCCATAGCTTACTCTGACTGTTCCTTTTACTTATATGTTTTCTAGATCTCAAGTGACAGCGTCTTTTCCGTGGATTGACCTCCCAATCTACCAAGATTGGAAGCCAAAGTGTCAAATTTTTTCCTTTGCCCCTCAACTTTCTCTTCATAATTGCTGAGGGGCACAGGGTCCTGGATGGGGCTTTGGTTTCCCGGGCGTTTCCGCACCCTCCTGAGCTCCCCGCCATGGAGTGGCTTCGGTCACCCGGGCTTTATTGTGGTCGGCAGGGAGGGTTCTGTGGGGGCGCTCGGTTATGGCCTTGGCCTTGCTCGGGGCCTTGGGGCTGTTCGGCCAGGCAGCTTGGGGAACAACAACAACAACAACAACTTGTACGCATCACCTCGCTAATACTCTTTATACCTAAACGTCTCCTCAGCTCAACATTTGTTAACAAATCTTTCTCCGAAGGCAACTTCCCAGTGTCTGAAAAACATGCCTTGCTCCGGCCTATCTTTAAGAAACCTGGACTTGATGTAGAGAACACGTCGAACTACCGTCCTGTCTCCACCTTCTGTTTTTTATCAAAAATATTAGAGCGTGCCATACTTGATCAACTTCAGCAAAATGAAACTATTCCCATTTTTCAGTCTGCTTATCGGCAGCATCATTCGACTGAGACAGCATTGATCAGAATACATAATGATTTAGTCAAGAACACTTGCGACGGCGAGATATCGTTGTTGGTTTTACTTGATCTCTCTGCAGCCTTCGACACAGTGGATCATGAGCTGCTATTGAGTGATCTTTATGACTGTGGTGTGCGTGACTCTGCTCTCTTGCTTCTCAGGTCATACTTGTCAGGTAGATCCCAGAGTGTGATGATGAATCGGATAGTTTCGGACTCAGCATCCCTGCTCTATGGCGTTCCGCAGGGATCAGTGTTGGGTCCTGTCCTGTTCACGATATACACTAGTGGCTTGTCTCTTCTGCTTCGTGCACACGGTGTCACCTATCATTTCTATGCTGATGACACCCAAATTTATGTGAAGATCACAGGCATAGCTGATACACAGAGGAAGGTGGAAATGCTGATGACCGATATCAAGAAGTGGATGAGGACAAGAAAACTTAAACTAAATGATAACAAAACTGAAATTCTCATCATCCGAGGAAACAGAAGGGCTACTGACGCAGTAAATGCACTCTCCATTGATACGGGTGACTCACAGCTACAACCAGTAAACTTTGTTCGGAATCTGGGAGTGTATCTGAACTCAAGACTGGATTTTAAGGAGCACGTAAATCAGATTGTCAAAAGTTGCTACCTACACATCAGAAATCTCTACTCGGTGAAGCAGTTTATACCTAGACGTTGCCTTCTAACACTGGTCCACTCATTGATATTCTCTCGTGTGTTGATTATTGCAATGCCTTATTTGTGGGTCTTCCAAATTACATATTAAAGAAAGTACAATCTGTTCTGAACAGAGCTGCAAGACTCATTTTTGGAATTCCACCTGGAACCCCTACCACTTCTTATCACATTGAACTGCACTGGTTACCAATAAAAGCTAGAATAGAATTTAAGTTGTGTCTGGTAACTTTCAAGGTCCTCAAATTTGGTGAGCCCGGGTATCTTGCAGAGCTGCTCAGGCGTCCACCGGCACGCCATTGTGTAGTCGTGCGCCATGACGATGACCCCCTGCGTCTTGATGAGCCGTGGGCTTTCCGGCAGTCATCTTTCTTTGAGAGATCATTCTCTTACATGGCTCCAAGGTTATATAACAGACTGCCACTGACCATGAGACAACTAAGTTCTGTTCAGTGTTTCAAGAGACAACTTAAGACTTTTCTCTTTGTAAGAAGCTACGATCTCGAGAGGGGTGTCATCATGGAGGGCTATAGGGTGTAAGCTAGTTGCCGCTGCTGGTGGCAGGGTGATGCTCATAGGTTTTGTGTTGCATTGATTTAAGTTATTTGTGGGGTTTTTTTTCGAGCGCCAGTGAATTCTGCGGAAAAATTGGCGCTTGTGAGAAATAAGTAACATGCTTATTATTATTCTATCCTGTAGCCTGGCCCCACATATCCATCTCACCACTCTCGTCTCATTACGTTCCATTCTGCTGACATCCTCTACTTTAACGGCCCATGTTTCTGAGGCATACGTCATTGCACTTCTAACACATGAGGCATACACCTTTCCCTTCTTTTCATGGTCAGGATTGGCAGCAGTTCTCTGAACTTACCCCAGCCACATCTAATTCTAGCAACAGTGGCAGCCTCTGCCCCACCACCGGCAGAGATGGTATCTCCTAGGTAACAAAACTTGTTCACCAGCTCCAATGACTCATTTCCAAAATTCACAGCCACAGGATCATCACTTAACACAAGCTCGCCTTTGCACACTACGCACTCAAATTTCTCTATTTCTGACTTATCCTTCGGCAGGGGTCCCTTTCTTCTACAACAGCGCTTACTCCCATGGTGTACCCAACATCGACAGATGCTACATTGAATTGAGTTAACACCCACACCCTTTCCACACACTGCACATGGGTATGCACCGCTCTTTTCCACATTGCCTCGTCTCAATCTACAATGCATAACCTTGGTTTTGTTAATATTGATTCTTAAACCCTTGCTCGCCATGCCCTCTCTCCATTCTCTGAATTTGGCCTCTGAAAGAGCCTAGATACAGGAGAAATCCCAGAAAGCCTGAAAAACACAACAATTGCACCACTACACAAAGGAGGAAGTAAAGCTCTGCCAAAAAACTATCACCCAGTAGCACTAACATCTCACATCATCAAAATCTTTGAAAGAGTACTACGAGGAAAAGTCGCGGAATACATGGAAGAAAACGGGCTCCACAACCCAGGACAACACGGGTTCAGAGCAGGAAGGTCATGTCTCTCGCAGCTACTAGAACACTATGACAAAGTTCTAGATGACCTGGAAGAGAAAAGAAATGTAGAGGTCATATACACAGACTTTGCCAAAGCATTTGATAAGTGTGATCATGGAATTATAGCACATAAGCTGAAAGAAAAAGGTATCACCGGAAAGGTGGGGAGGTGCATCTATAATTTTCTCATAAACAGAAGACAATCAGTAGCAGTAAATCAAGCGGTATCGGAAGGTTCAGAGGTTAAAAGCTCTGTTCCCCAGGGTACAGTGTTGGCACCCTTACTCTTACTAATACTAATAAGTGATATCGATGCTAATGTAGAACACAGCAGTGTCTCATCATTTGCAGACGACACAAAACTAAGTCTAGGAATAACCACAATAGAACTCAAAGAAATCTTGCAAGCGGACATGAACGCTGTATTTCGGTGGACCAAAGATAACAACATGCAATTTAACGAAGAGAAATTTCAGCTGATAAGGTATGGAGGAAATGAAGAGATTAAAGAAACCACAACCTACTTAACAGTCACTCCTGCCAATCCCACGAAAATCAGAGGTTAAAGATCTTTAGGTAATAATGTCAGAAAACATGTCTTTCAAAGAACATAATCAAGCCAAGTCAGTAGCGGCGAGGAAACTTGTAGGTTGGATACTGCGCACTTTCAAGACACGAGAAGAACGGCCAATGATAACACTTTTCAAATCGTTGGTGGTCCCACGACTGGAGTATTGCAGTGTGCTAACATCTCCACACAAAGTCGGGGAAATATACGAAATAGAGAGTGTTCAAAGTAGCTTCACGTCCCACATCAGCTCGGTAAAACATCTTCATTACTGGGATCAGCTGAAGGCTCTTAACTTATATTCACTGTAGCGAAGAAGAGAGAGATACTTGATAATTTACACATGGAAAGTTATCGAGGGTCTAGTGCCAAACCTTGACACCACAATATCATGGAACTGGAGCGACAGAGGGGGTAGGTATTGTAAGATCCCACCCCAAAAGTGTAGGGGAGCTCTGGGCACACTGAGGGACTCCTGGTTGACAAACAAGGGACCGAGCCTCTTTAACAAAATGACAGAGAACGTGAGAAACCTGATGGACGTGCCAACGGAAGTATTCAAGAAAGCCTTGGACAACCATCTCAAGTCGGTGCCTGATCAGCCATACTTCGCGGGGGTGAGAACTGCCTCCTCGAATAGCCTGCTGCATCAAGCACTGGCAGCAAACATACTCAGGGGGAGCAACTCTCGCCGAGGCCACTGATGGATGGCCGAAACAACTCCAGGTAGCCCTGGTTGGTACCATCTCCCTCGAGCAAGGGGATGGGTAATGATCTCTTGATTGTTACAGTACTGTTGAATCTCGGAGTGAAGGCTAGGGAGATATGGAGGGGTGGGTTTCCTGGTGGCAGAGAGGTGGGCAGATTTTGTGATAAAGTTAAAAGGTTGTTGTTGTTGTTGTTGTTGTTCCCCAAGCTGCCTGGCCGAACAGCCCCAAGGCCCCGAGTATGGCCAAGGCCATAACTGAACGCCCCCACAGTTAAAAGGTTTAATGAAAGACCAATTTTTCTAAGAATGAAAGTTCAGGCAAGAGTCATAGATATTATATCAGCATATGCCCCCCAAGTATGGCTTCCTTAACCCACCAGACCCGGTTGGGCTCTGAGAAATCCATAACAAATGCGCCCGCGGAACCTGGTAGGGCTCTGAGGCACCGGCAGCTTGAAAGCCTGTAAGCTTGGTGTGCGAGGCGTCCGTCCGACGCATGTAAACAACAGCCGGTTAGACCGACGCCGCGCATCTCCGACCACAAGAAGGAGAGGCGTCGCTTGTTCGTGTGTGGGTGTATGTTATTGTTAAGTAGTGAAAAGTAGTGAAAAGTGGCTGATATCGTCACAAAGTTCTCTCCACGGAAATCGTCATCACAACTGAACCAGTTGACTTAGGGAGCTCTACTCAACGCCATTCTACAGGTACGAAACACATTTACACTTGGGGATGCGCGGGAATGCGGAAACAGTCAAAATAACAAAGATACGGTAGCCTAGGCGTAGACGTTTTTCGGCCAAAACCCCCGGGTTTCGGGGAAATTATAGAACACAATAGCCGGGGCTGGAGGGTTAAGAGTCGCTCTACTGGTGATCTTCTTTCATATCTTACTAACTCTTGGTCATCCTCCTTTCGTGAATTCGGTGAGACTTTTTCTATTGCACTAGACATATCGAAAGCCTTCGATAGAGTCTGGCACAAATCTTTAATTTCTAAACTACCCTCCTTCGGTTTCTATCCCTCCATCTGTGCCTTTCTCTAATTTCCTTTCCGGCCGTTCCATAGCCGCGGTTGTGGACGGCCATTGTTCACTTCCTCACCCTATAAACTCCGGTGTTCCTCAGGGCTCTGTCCTATCTCCTATTCTCTTTCTAATTTTTATAAATGATCTCCTCAACTGTACCTCAATTCTCATCCATTCATACGCAGACGACTCAACCTTACACTACCGTACTCCATTAGTTTTCAGAACGCCCCAGCCAGCAATCCCTCAACGACAAACGTAATGAAGCCATAGAACTCTTAAATTCTGATCTAAATACTATCTCCAATTGGGGCAGAGAAAACCTTGTTACCTTTAATGCTTCCAAAACCCAATTTCTCCATCTATCTACCCGTAAGGAACTCCCAGCGGACTAGCCTATCCCTTATTCTTCAAAAATACAAAAATCAATCCTTCATCTTCTCTCAATATTCTTGGTGTCTCCTATTCTTCTGCTCTCAGTTGGAAGGACCATATTACCAGTCTTGCTAAGGCAGCCTTCCAGAAGCTGGGTGTGCTCAACCGCCTTAGGGGGTTCTTTTCCCCTGCACAGCTTCTTGCTCTGTACAGGGGCATAGTGCGTCCTTGTATTGAGTATTGTTCACATGTGTGGGGAGGTTCCTCTCACACCGCTCTCCTAGACAAAGTTGAAAGGAAGGCCTTTCGTATCATTAACTCCCGTCCACTCACCAACTTCTCTGCAATCTCTCTCTCTCCGCCGCAATGTTGCATCTCTCTCGCTATTCTATCGCTACTATAATAATCAGTGTTCCTCAGAGCTTTCCCAGTGTATACCACCTCCTTTACGTAGGGCACGTGGTACCCGTCTTGCAACTCAATCCTACCCCTACTCTGTGCAACTCTCTAACCCAAGAGTGAAATGTTACTCTCAAACTTTCTTCTACTCAACAGCTGAGCTCTGGAACTCTCTCCCAGAATCAGTCTTTCCCTCTTCCTATGACTTAAATTGCTTCAAACTCCATGTGTCCAGGCATTTTGGCTCGAACCGTGGAGTCGAACGTCCCTTGATTTTGGCCCTGTCACTCTTTCAACTATGGGGGAGGCACTCGCTATAGGCAATCAAAAAAAAAAAAAAAAAAAAAAGAGTAGGCTTAGGTATAGATGTCAAAGAACAGTTTTGGAATGAATTACTAGGGGTGGTTGTCGGATGCAAGGAAGGGGAGGTAGTAATTGTGGGAGGAGACCTGAATTGGCACGTCGGTGCAGGTGCCGACGGATATGAGGGCGTCACAAAAGGAAAATTACAAGAACCTCTCAGGGAAGTGCCGTTGTTAAGGCATTACTTCCCGAACCACATCTGATCTGATCTGCGTGCACGGAGGACAGGGTTATGGCCGTAGGAACTGGGAGGCAGTGGCGTAGCCAGGGTTTTCTCAGCAGGGGAGGCACCTGGGGGGGCACCACTATCATGGGAATTTCACTACTTAATAGACTCAATCTGAAGCCATATTTTTTTATAAATAGCACATTATCAAACTAATGATTCTAAAGAATTCCTCTTTGATTTAATCTTTAGCTTTGTCTATATGGTTAATCATTAGCCTATATTGTATTAAACTCAACTAACACTAACGCAATTTAAATAACCAATTTGGTAGGCTATATAAATACTGTAAACACACAATCCTCTCAGAGCTTTATTAAACACTTGCATTGTATATTTGTGGACAGAAATTTTGGAAATTAGAAGCAAATTCGCATAATTGAAACTGAACCAAAGAAATCTTGGGAGACATAATCAGAGGAATATCCTTTACATACAAAAAATACTACTGCATAATCTAAGGATTATGCAGATTTCATTACTTAGCCTAGGCTAATAAAGATTGATTTAAGTAAATAATCTAATTTTTTTTTTAAATTAATAGCCAGAGTAAAGCTTTATAAAAGAACAAATGTTATTAACCCTGAAGAGGATTTAGGGAAATAACTCAAAAGCATTAGTACTAGGCTATAACCTGCCACCCCAAACATCATAATTCTCCCAATTGAGAGTGAAACGTTACTCTCAAACTTTCTTCTACTCAACAGCTGTACTCTGGAACTCTCTCCCAGAATCAGTCTTTCCCTCTTCCTATGACTGAAATTGCTTCAAACTCCGTGTGTCCAGGCATTTTGGCTCGAACGTCCCTTGATTTTGGCCCTGTCACTCTTTCAACTATGGGGGAGGCACTCGCTATAGGCAGTTATGCCTTTTGCCTCCCTCAATCACATAGAAAACAAACAAAAAAATTGTTTACCGCATTTATGTTAAACAAGGGAGGGTTGAAGGGAGAGCTTTATTGATTCACTTAAGTTATGAAAATAGTAATGTACAGTACTTGCAGGATTAGGTTATATAGGCTATTGTATTGATATGGTGTACTGTATAATCTCTAATTAAGGTTTAGGCTAGTGACATTATTGTGTTTACACAATGCCTGCAAATTATTTTAGAGTTGAATAGATAATAAGACATCATGATAATCGTACAAGAAATACCACAAACCAAAAACTTTTCTTACCTAAAGTGTCCTCCCTCGTTCCTCTCTTCACCACGCAGCAATCAGCTGTGCGATTATAAATAAAAAAAATAAAAAATTCCTAGCATTCATTCGAGAAATATTTTTTTTAATAGTAATATCTTGTTTCCTTTTTGCCTTAAATTAACTGGAAATTTTTAAACTTTATATATTAACCCGTGGAGCCCCGGCTAGTTTTGTAATGTTTGTTCACCAGAACCCGGCCGGTTTTCAAAAAATGGTTTTATTCCAGAAACAATAGCGAATGGGTTAGGAATGAAGGAAAAACCACGAAAAACCGCTCAAAAAGCTTAAAGAATGGTCCTACAGAGCCCCCGAAAACGTATTTTACAAGAGTAAAAAATTGAAGGCAATTACCCCAAAAACCAGGTTATTGCGCGCTCACGCGCACGCACGTGGACTTTGAGAGTTTTCAACCATCGGCACGGTTGCGTGGGATACGTACACAGTTCCCATACAAATCTGAGCCCTCTCGAGTGGCTACACCTGAGGTTACGGTCGGAGCAATTAGGGTGACTCATCAGACGCGTCGCTGGGGCTGTGCGTTACATACATCGCCGACGCGTCAGACGCGTCGCTGGGGCTGTACGGGTTAAGAATAAGAAATAGTTGATATAACATTACTATTCAATTTTCCAATCTAGCATGGATGAAAAATCAAAGCTCCAACAGGTATGTAAACGAAAGAAAACGAGCCTCCAACCAATGATTAAGGCGGTAACTATCATAATTTTATACTCCTTTACAAATGTTCACTGTTACTGCAGTGATCATTTCAAATGGAGATACTTATGAGCTTTAATAATTTGAATTGTTGTTTTAGGTGGTGGTGCCTTCTATCCAGGAGTTCCTAACTTCCTATAATCCTATTTAATACAAAATAACAATAACAACTTAGGTATACATGTAGGGCTGTGGTGTCTGGTGGGGGGGCACAGGTTTCTCATGGGGGGCATGTGCCCCCCCATGCCCCCCCTTGGCTACGCCACTGCTGGGAGGCGAATACATACTGGAGCACTGTGCTGCCACAGGGATGGTGGTGTGTTATACTGTACTATGTTTAGGATGAGCCATTCGATAACATATGAATCAGGTGGCTCCAGTAGGCAGATATACTACTTCCTTATCAGCAAATCTGACAGGAAATGGGTTAGAGACACTAAGATCATACCAGGTGAAGAATGCATCCCCCAACACAAGCTCCTAGTGTGTGATATGTGCCTAAGCAGAGTTCCTGTTAGAAAGAAAGTATATTTGCCAAAAAGGAGAGTATGGTTGTTGGGAAAAGAAGAGTACAGAGGCAGATTCCACAACGAAGTGATAGAAATTGAAAGGAGAATGGGTGCTAAGCCAGATGATGTTGATAGCAAATGGAACTTTATTGAACACAGCCTCCTCGATACCACAGACAAAGTCTGTGGCAAAACAAAGGGGCCACCCAGACATAAGTTCTCCTGGTGGTGGAACAATGATGTCAAAGCTGCAGTCAGAAGAGATGTTTCAAAGTGTGGAAGGAAGGTGGCAGCAAGGAAGAATACCTGTCTGCCAAATGTAATGCTAGAAGAGAGGTCTACAGGGCAAAGCAAACCATACAGGATAGCGTGATAGAACAAGTTTGTAGCACTAATAATACCAATGGGGTTTATAAATTAGCTAAGAATGTGAGGGACTGCAATCAGGACGTCGTGGGTGTAAGATGCATAAATAATGACAGTGGCACGACTGTTTACACAGAAAACTAAATCAGAGAGGCATGGAAGGAGCATTATGAAAGACTGCTTAATGTGGAGTTTGAATGGAACAGAGAACAGCTCAGCACTGCAGACTCAGTACAAGGCCTTGTCTTTGATAGGGTACAACGCTGTTAAAAGTTCTATAGGTAAAATGAAGTCCGGGAAAGCTGCTGGGAGTTCCGGCATTGTCGCCGAGATGCTAAAAGCAGCTGGAGATATTGGGGTAAAATTGGTCACGGAGCTGATTAATGATATCATAAAGGAGGAAAAAAGTCCCGATGCTTGGCAGAAAAGTGTGATAGTAAATATATGCAAAGGCAAGGGTGACTCCTTAGACGGGAAATTATAGGGGTTTGAAAATGCTCGATCAAGTCATGAAAGTCAGCTAAAGGGTCTTTGAATGCATGATCATGGAAAGTGTTGCCATCAGCGACATGCAGTTTTTATTTATGCCGTTACTTGGCACAACTGATGCTATCTTCATTCTTAGGCAACTGCAGGGGAGGTTCTTAGAGAAAAACAGGGAGTTATACCTAGGTTTTGTAGACCTAGAGAAGGCCTCTGACCGGGTACCCAGGGAAGTACAAGTGATGCAGTGGGCTATGAGAAAACTCGGAGTAGAAGAGTGGCTAGTGCGTGTGATAATGAGAATGTATGAGGGGTCATGGGCATCAGTTAAAGTGAATGGGGGCCTGAGCAAAGAGTTCACAGTGAAAGTTGGAGTTCACCAAGGTTCAGTGCTGAACCCATTACTGTTTGTGTTGGTCCTGGAGGCTCTGTCAAGGGACTTTAGGATAGGACTCCCATGGGAGATGTTATATGCAGACGATCTAGTTCTTATCGCAGATAGTGCGCAGGAAGCTGAGGCAAAGATCAAAAGATGGAGGGAGGGTATGGCAAATAAGGGCCTAAAAGTTAACATAGATAAAACAAAGGTCATGATTTGTGGAGTAGGGCGTGGAACTATGGAAAGAAGCGGCGACTATCCATGCGAGGGTGGCAAGTAACTCAATCCAATAATGTGTCTGTAGTGACAGGGTACACAAGACAAGAGATGTAGTGGAACTAGAGGACCTTTGACAAGAATCATAGATTTTAAATGTGCAGTGTGCAAGGGAGATCTTGTGTTAAATGACCCGCCTGTTAGTGTTGATTTCGACAGTGTAATGCTGGAATGTGTGAATAAATTCTGCTACTTGGCGATACGGTTTCCACCGGATGTGGCAGTGAAGCTGGCTCCATTGCTAGAGTCAGAAGTGGCTGGGGAAAGTTTAGAGAGCTGCTGCCACTCCTAACCATGAGAGGGCTCCCACCCCACCTAAAAGGGAAGGTGTATACCTTGTGTGTTAGAAGTGCGATGACCTATGCCTTGGAGACATGGCCGGTTAAGGCGAAGGATATCATTAGAATGGAACGGAATGAGAAGAGAATGGTGAGATGGATGTGTGGGATTAATCTCAGGGACGGGGTATCGAGCGAGGAATTAAGAAGGCGCCTGGGCATTAGGAGTGTCAGTGAAATTATGTGCATCAGCCAAATTGGTTGGTTTGGACATGTGGAGAGAATGGATGATCAGAACTAGGTGAGGAAATGCCGGACTGTGAACGTTGGGGGAGCTGCGCGTGGGGGTAGACCTAGAATGACATGGGATCAGGTACTCCGGTCCAATCTCAAAATAAAGAACTTGACAGGGCCGCCTGGAGAGCCGCCATTTGGGACGTGAGACTGTAACCACATTCCCTTCGGACAAAACAGTCTTTAAACTTATATGTATGTATGTACAGTATGTAATAAAAGACCTGGGGTTATTAAAAGTAATTTGAAATACTGGTATAATTCCTTTGCTGTGACTATATTAAGGAACACCCCGTTCTTAACATTAATTCTCCATTACAAACCCCAATGTACTTGAATATGTTAATGAAAGCATAATATACTTTCATTAACATATTCAAGTACATATTCAAGATCATATTATGATCCTCTCAGGATTCGAACTTGGGACACCACACCAGTAATAATAGTTTTTATCTTATGTGATGAACTTTGCGATTGTCACTGGCATGAATTGTCTAGAGGGTATTCAAGTTTGTGCATGAGATTCTCATTGGGAGCTTGAATCTGGAAAATATGAAAATTTGCATTTATAAGTGTTATACATATCACAGGCCATAGCGCGGTTGGGGTAGAGCACTGGCCTGCAAACTGCGAGATTGAGGGTTCGAGTCTCGGGGCCAGTCAGTGTGCTATTTGGCAGACGATAATGTTGTGATGGATGGCACAGTCTAGCAACCTGTGGCACCTGTTCACTTAAGTCCCTGATACATCAGGGCACCCACCCTAGCCTAGCTATTGAGCAAGGAGTGCATGGTGGTAAAAAAACGTATCATATATACATACATAAAATTGAAGACAGAGTGCTCCACGCGAAGTGTGGATCCGGTCTCACGTCCTAATGGCGGCGTTCCATGCAGCCCAGTTCAGGGTAATATATTAATAACTATTTATAATAGAAAACTTTTGTACTTTAAGAATATTATGACACCCAAACAGTTTCCTTAAATAGCACTACTGTTTGTTTACAGGGACTTGGCAGCAAGGAACTGCCTGGTGGGTGAGAACCATCTAGTGAAAGTAGCGGATTTTGGTCTGGCGCGGCTCATGAGAGACGACACATACACTGCCCATGCTGGTGCTAAGTTCCCAATTAAGTGGACTGCACCGGAGGGATTAGCCTATAATAAATTTTCTACCAAGGTAAGAGTCACTTTGTTGTTTCAGTGTCACATTTCCATTAGGTTAACACCATATACAGTACTGTTCTGTAATGTACAGTACTGTATAATATTTCAACATCACATTATTGTCGGAATCAAATAATTTATATATACCATATTTCTATGTCATATTTCCACCCATAACAATATATTAATGTATTCACTATCCTAGCTAGATCCCTCCTCTAGTATACAGTACAGTAGTCTCTTCATTATGTTTAGGCCATACATCTTAACCACTAATCTCTATAACTCAAAAGGACTAGATAAATCAAGCTAATATATCTACTATATGGGAAGAGTCAGCCAGAGAATAATCATTGCCATTTATAGCCCAATTGCTCTAGCCCCTTTTGAGTATCAGAGGTTAAGAGTCTGGATATCAGGCCTAATTATAGTGAATTAGACTTTACACTACCGGTACTTGTAATATGCTACACTACTTGAATTATTCCTTTGTCCTATTGATTCATTATAACTTGAGGTACAGTATTTGATTGTGTTTGATTATATTTGCCAGAGTAATTATTGTAACGTACCTGAATCAATAGGGTAAAATTTATAATGATTGATGTTTGGGCACAAGGATATTGCTTACATTTATTTACCAGAATAATCTATTTTACCTTATCAGTATGGTAACATTTATATAATGTTTTGTCTGCAGTTTGCTGTGTGGCCATCTGGATTTTTCTTACTTTTAATTTCAGTACAAAAGCGTATAATTATTTGACATGAATCATTGTGGTATAATTTAATGTATTATATGTGTGCAGTCTGATGTGTGGGCGTTTGGTATCTTGCTGTGGGAGTTTGCGACGTACGGAGTGTCCCCTTACCCTGGCGTGGACCTCACCAACGTCTACCACCTACTAGAGTCGGGCTACAGGTACAGTGAACAACAATTACGTCTATACACTATTTTGGAATTAAGTTCAACCTTAATGGGATAAAATAGTGCCTTATTATTAAGTATAATATCCCAGCTTCATAATAATCATTTAAGTGTATAGAAATAGATATAAGCAACTGTACTTCATGTTAATAAGTAAGCTACCATGAATAAAATACCGGAGGGATAGTTGTACCAACAGTGATGTATGGGGCTGAGACATGGGGTCTGAATATACAAGAGAAAAGAAGGTTGGATGTGATGGGAGATGAGCTGCTTGAGATAGATTGAAAAATGAAGCGGTACGGTATGTAGGAGAGTGGGACAACAGGAGCCTCTATCGGCCAGAGCGGAAAGAAGGGTGCTATGCTGGTATGGACATGTTGAACGAATGGGATATGACAGACTTACAAAGAGAATATAATTCAGAAACAAGGGGAATTAGATTGAGAGGAATACCTCGGAGGAGATGGAGAGATGATGTGAAAAACGCATTGCAAGATTATAGGTTTGAGTCCCAAAGGGAAGAAGGAAAACCTAATATTTAGTAGTGGCCCCGGAATCATTGACGATGCGCCTTAACGTAGGTAATGGTCAATCTTTGAACTCAAGCTTGTCTTTCAAACTTCCCGCCCGGGAGAGATCAAAATACGATTGCCACACATCGTGAGCAAAACGCTCTTAAAAAAACACTCACGGACTCGTCCTATATGATGTGGGGACCACTTCTAGAAAAAACTAGCAAAAAATAAGAAAATAAAAAATTAAACTTTGATCTTAGCATTGCGCTTTTCATACGTCTGCTGATTATGTACGCTTCGCCTCGCTTATCGAAGCGCTATCTCGCTCTTAATCTGATATATCAAGACTCTCTAAACATAGCAGATAAATGGGAAGGGGATGGAAGGGAGGGCCAAAATCGTCAATGATTCCGGGGCCACTACTAAATATTAGGTTTTCCTTCTTCCCTTCAGGGCTCAAACCTATAATTTATTAGTGGCCCCTTCATCATTGACGATGCGCCTGATATCTCAAGACTGGAGGGGGGCATTCATCATGAACATCAAAAACCACAAATAAATCAAGGAGGTCCAAGGAGACACGTACTAAAAAGATCAGTTTAATAAAAATAATAAAGTATTGTACAGGCGGCGTTCCTTAACCCATCAGACCCGGTTGGGCTCTGAGACACCCATAACAAACGCGGCCCGCGGAACCCGGAAGGGCTCTGAGGCTCCGGCAGCTTGAAAGCCTGTAAGCTTGTTTTGAAAGGCGTCCGTTCGACGCATATAAACACAGCCGGTTGGCCCGACGCCGCGCACCTCCGAACACAAGAAGGAGAGGCGTAGTTTGTTCTTGTGTGGCTGTATGTTGTCATTTCAGTAGTGAAAAGTGGCTAATATGGCTGACATCTCCACAAAGTTCTCTCCACGGAAATTGTCATCACAACTGAACCAGTTGACTTAGAGAGCTCTACTCAACGCCATTCTACAGGTACGAAACACATCTACGCTTGGGGATGCGCGGGAATGCGGAAGCAGTCAAAATAACAAAGATACAGTAGCCTAGGCGAGACGTTTTTTTGGCCAAATCCCCCGGGTTTCGGGGAATATTTATAGAATACATAGCCGAGGCTGGAGGGTTAAAGGTAGCCTGCGGTGTTGTCACCTATATGTTTGACAGAACAGTTGGTGAAACACATAAACTATACATGTAGCTTATAATACAAAAAATAAAATAAATCATTTATCAATACTGATAATAAGTTGGCCTATATATTTGTGGCCCCAGGTACTATATTACAAAATATTTGTACTCTCTCTGTTAATCCTAGTCCTTAAGATTAATGAGTATATATAGTGAACTCTATTGTATCCATAAAGTAAACATAAAAATTTCCTGACTAGACTTATTTGAGTCTTTGGAATGGGTTATCACATGACCTTTCATTCTCGTCATATCTTGTATCACATAAGAGGCAGGTCAGAGTTCTTAGCTAGGATACTCCCCCCCCCCCCTTCTTTACAAAAATAGCTTAAAACTAGACTTTCTGCCTTAATGCTACACATGTACGAGAAGGTTTCATGAGATTCACGGACAGATAACGTGTTAGAAATGTATGATTAGAAGACCACAACTGTGTCTGTTGAATATCATCGAGAGACTAATTGTGGAGGAATCTGAGTGATGCCGCCCACTTCCGAATATCGTGAGCCCTAGCCAACACGCCCGGATTACTCTCCCGAACCACCTCTACTAATAACGCAGCTAGCCTGCGTTTTTGAAGACGTTTACCTGTCCGTGAAACTCAAAGGGAGCCCGCCTGTGACGGCCGGGACCCTCGCATAAATGACATAAGGGCTTGGACCGGACATAGCAAATGGTGCCGATTGCCCTGTTTCAGAGTTGGAACTTCAAACTCTGTAAATACATGATTACAATGTTCATTCTGCGCAATGAAGTTAGGAGCAGGGGCAATATGGACACTCATGTTGCGCCTCGAGAACCGTAAACAGGTCGGCTCCGAACTCATCGCCGCCAACTCAGACACCCTGTCACCTGTTGCCAATGCCATCAGAAAAATTGCCTTTTTAAGTTTTAATTCAAAAGGCGGATCATGGCAATATTTACGTGATTGAAGCATTTCAAGGGCCAGATCAAGTGACCAGGTGGGTGTGAGTTGACGAGGAGGGGGGCTAAGCCGGAAGCAAGACCACATAAACCCCTTTTCCTCCGCCTCCGGCACGGACATGCCTGTTAAATAAAAAAACGGTGTCCGAATTGCTGTGAGGTGATTCCTTAACCCTCCTGGCCTGGGCTGTATCTCCAAAGGACAGGGTGGGCTACCCGGGCGATCTGGCCGAAAAACGTCTAGGCCTAGGCTACCGTATTTTAGTTAATTTTAACTGCTAGAAATTTCCCACGCATCTATAAATGTAGTGCGGTTTCCAATCTGTAGACTGGCGTTGAGTAGAGCTCTCTAAGTCAACTGGTTCAGTTGTGATGATGATTTCAGTGGAGAGCATTTTCAGGCGATGTTAGCAATACGACGATCTTTTCACTACTGAAACAACGACATACAGACATACAATAACAAACGAGTCTTCTCCTTCTTGTTTTCGGAGGTGCGGTGACGCAACGATCGGCTTTGTTTACATGCGTCGGACGCACAGCGTTCAGACCAAGCTGAATAGGCTTTCAAGCTTAAAAGTCCTGAAAGGACACCCGGGCACCTGCCCTTATTTTGTGGTGTCATTTTAAAATGACAACCGGGCAGGAAGGGTTAATGTGACAACTGATAACTTTTGAATATCAAAGAGGTAATTTAAATAATTAAAAACCAGAGCCACCGAGGACTGTTGTTGATCAGTTTCTACTATCCATGTACTGTAGTAAACGACTTCCAGTGTGATTGGTACTGTTTTTGAGTTGATTTAGCATACTGATTAATCAATTTGTGAGTCACTGATTCCCCAAACTGGCCTAGCCACTTGGCCTTCTGAATGTCCATAAGGCAAAAGTCAGCGGGGTCTTGAGGTTTCCAATTGTGTCTAAGTGGAAGTACGAGATCGGGAGCGACACCGGGTTCTCGCACCACGTCTTCAATTGATTGTACCAAACTTGAGCCGGCCACATTGGCGCGATCATCGAGACCATGCCCCGATAATCCCGTAGTTTGTGAACTACTTTGCACATTAAGGATACGTCTGGCGGTGGAAAGAGATAAATGGAGCTCCATCTGTTCCACTCTACCAGAAATGCGTCTGGACCCCCCGCCGGAGTCTGACTCCGCCGCGTGAGGTACAGAGGTAGCTTGTGTGTTGCCTCTGACGCGAACAAGTCCACTTGTGGATGGTAGGGTTCGGCAATCATATTTTGAAAGATGGTTTGCTTGAGAGCCCATTCTACTTTGGTGCTCTGTCTCTGAGACAGAGCATCTGCCCATACGTTCGCCACGCCGGGCAGATACATTGCATGAAGATAAATCTCTAGCTTCGCAGCTAGGTGAAAGATCTTTTCCGACAACCCTTGTAACACTTGAGATCTCGCTGACCCTTGCTTTTGAATGTATGTCACTGCAGTCAAATTGTCCATTCTGAAGGCAAAAGACTTTCCCGCCTGGCTCATGCCGTGCTCCTGTAAAAAGAATAGTGGGACTAGCAACTCCTTGGCATTGATATGAAGATGATTTGATATTGACCATAGACCCTGACCCTGATGTCCTAGGTTTGACTGGTAACCCCATCCCAGGGTTCCTGACGCGTCTGTGTCGATCCAGACCGTTGGAGGTGGAGCTGTCCAAGTTAAGGAGGAGTGTATTACTTCTGGCTTCGCCCAAGCCGCCAGGAGGTTGTGGATTAAATTTGGAATTTTCCTCAGTGTTTCCGCTGGCAACAGCGGAAAGCACCTGTTTCCTTCCAAAATAATTCTTTTGACCTTCAGACGACCTAACGGGACCGTCAGTTGTATCCAATTGAGTGAGCCTACCAGAGATTCCCAGATCCTCCTCGTTGTCGTCAGAGAATGAAGAAACCGAAAGAGTTTCTTCCGAAATCTCTAACGGTTGTCTCGCTCTGACTCGGAGTGAGTAACTCGGTATCCCAAATAAGGCCCACCTATTGAATTTTCCTGGTGGGGATCAAGGAGGATTTTGCTAAATTCACCTTGAACCCCAAAGCAGCTACATGATCTACCACCTGTTGAACATGTTGAAGGCATATTATTTTGGATTGTGCTGCCACTAGCCAGTCGTCTAGGTACCATAACACCATGATCCCCAGTTCGAGCAATGGTAGCAAAGCCTGTCGGACTAATTTTGTGAAAACTCGGGGTGCTAGATTTAATCCAAAGGGCATTCTCTGAAAGACAAACGTTTGGTCCCCGTCGCGTAAAGCTAGATACTTTCGAAAACGTTTGTTTATTGGGACATGCCAGTAGGCATCTGTTAGATCTATTGAGCACATCCAGCCCTGCGGCGGGAGTGCCAATCTGATCTGATTCACTGTGAGCATCCTGAATGACTGGTTGTGAATGTGTGTGTTGAGATATGATAGGTCGATCACCGGCCTTATCTGAACACTGTCCCGTTTTGGCACCAAAAACAACCGGGATATGAACACGGGCATTGACACAGGACTGGGAATAATGATCTGCTTTTGGGCCATCTCTTTGACGATTAATCCCACCTCCAATGAAACAAGATTGAATTCTGTAGGGATACGTAGACAGGGTCGCTGGGACCACCGCCAGGAGAGGCCTTTGCGAACCACTGTCCTTGCCCATGTTCGCCGGGGCCATGCCCGAAAACAATCTCGGAAGTTGCCAGTTGCATAACTGGTGTTGTCCGGCAGTACTACTCTCGTTTCCGTCTCGCCTTGGCATGGCACTGTTAGTGAGAGAGCCTTGTGGTAAGCTATCAGTTTTTTGAAGAGGAGGGAAGTGACTCTGATTTTGGTGTGGGGGGATGAGAGGTCTTGCTACCATCGCTACTGGGTTTACCCCTAGAAGTACCCTTGAACCAACGCCCTCTACCCCTGAATTGACCTCGCCCTCGAGGCGTCCCGTTATTTGCAGGGGTGGTGAAAGTCTTTGATGACTGATGTGACTGAGCTTGCCCACGAAAGGAACTCTTAGCTTTGAAATGAGGTTTAGCTGACTGTTCACCCTTAGACTTAGAAGTGGTAGCAGTCTGTGAGTCAAGTAGGAAAGTTACGGTCTGCCAGGCATCGTCAGAGGCAATAGTTTTGGTGAATACATTAGACAAAATAAGTCCCCTACCAATCTCCGCCGGGAGCTTCCTCACCAAGTAAACCCTCAGATCTTGGCGGACCCGTACCGCCTCAAAGAGAGCGGTCCGGACGTCGCCGAGAGACTGAATTGAATTTGGGAGAAGAAGACGCCTGGTCAGAGAAAGAGCCTTCTGGGTCCCGGCGTCTGTTGCCAACTCAGTTGTCCTGGCCAGAGAGGCCCCAAGTTGGCGGCTGAGTAGGTACTGAGACACCATTCTCCAGGCTTTCTGCCTCATTTTGAAATCTTTATCTATCTGGACCTGTGTAGGGGGACAAAAAGGTTCAGGCAACTGGCATAAAGATAATTTAGGGGCACCTATAAATTCAAAAATATACTGAGGTATCCCATCCGCCTTGCCTACCGGCATGGAAAACCAATGATTGTCTTCCGACGGGAGCTGGTGACTGCTCTTACTGGTAATGGTGCTGGCAAACAGCTGGGCCTCCTGTGCCCACGCAACCCACGGCCCAGATTTCCCACCCTGAAGATGAACTAAAGATGACCCATGAGAGTCCCTGAAGGGTACAGCATTAAGTTCAGGGGTCAAACCCTGTAAAAGCTTAAGATCATTGAACCCACCTGACTTAGTCCAGTCGGAAAACAATTTTCCGGCGGATGCGGGAGGCAAGGCAGGGGATTGCATGTGCACACAATAATCAGGATTATAAAATGTGGGAATGGCCCTGACGACAACATCAAGTACCTCACCCACCTGGTTCTTGGCCCGCAACTTTCTAGCCTCACTAGCCTCTATAACCCAATGTCCACGGCCTGTAACCGTGGGTTGTGCGACCTCGGGGTGTAGCGGCTTAACAACTGACCAAGATGTATCTGGTCCATATAGGAGAGGCATAGGGCCTTTCTTTCCAGGAATAGATTTATCAAGGGGGGGGGGGGGTGTAGCAAATCTGAAAGCCGTTTCAAATTAGATGGTAACAAAGCTGTGGCACCCAAAGTGGGAGCTTGAGTAGTGACAGTAGGGGGAGGTAAAGTTACTATAACTTGCGGTTGCACTGGTACTTGCCCTAGAGGTCGCACCACCGGGGCTACGGGTACTGGCACCACTACCTGATGCTCACCCTTCACTTGTCTCATAAAGTCAAATAACTCTTGCAATTGTTCCTTGGCTACAAAGATCCCATGTTCTTGGTCAGACTGGGACGCAGAACGGGACGTCTCTGACTCCTGCGTTCCAGATTGGCGAGAAGCTGGGCGTTGGCCAGACGCCAGCTCCTCATCGTATACTCCATGTTGGTGTAGATGAGGACCCGGTGACTGGGTCGGGGGGTGGGGGGGGCTCAGCCTCCAACCGAGACTCGCCAACCCGGGCAGCGGTGTCGTGTGTTTCTGTAAATGTTTCAAGAACGTCGGACTCAGAGACGTCTTTCAGGTTCAGATCCGGGATGTCATACGAGAGTGGGTCATGTCCTGAGGGCTGCTGGTCAATAGAGCTCTCATAGCTCCGCTGGCTAGAACACACGCTGCTACTCCTTTCAATTCCCAAAACTGGCAACACCTTAGGTTCTGGCTGCGGGTTGTGGGGAATTGTGAACCGGTGAGGATGGCCTGAGACATGACTGGATGTGTCTCTTGGCGTCTCTCTGTGTGTCGAAGATTTAACCGGCGTGGATGGCGGCTTAGCTGCCTTCTTCGATTTGGAGGACGTCCTAGATTTGCTCTTCTTAGACTTGTCATCGCCGGCATCAAGTGCGGCGTCAAAGTCAGTCCGTCTCCGCTTAGTCGTCTGTTCATCAGAAGGCGGCTTGGAAGTCGGTAGAGGAGAGCGGGACCTGTCTCACCAGCTAGACGAAGCTTTGACTTCCGGCGGATCAGCGGTCCTTGGTCGCTTAGTTTGGCGGGAGGAAGTTTCAGAGAACCCACAGAGGGTGAAGTAACTAAAGCCCCTTTTAATAAGTCATCTAAAATCTGGTCATCCAGCTGGAGAGATTTATGGACGACTGTCATACAGTAAGTTACAAAATCCGACCTAATGTGCAGTAAAATAGTTTTACATTGAATGTCACCATGGGTCAAATAGGCATTGCGGAAGGCTGAACAATGGGGGCACGCTTGGGAAAGCCAACGGCCCCGTGAACGGTCAAGACGGGGGGGGGGGGGCTCAGCCTCCAACCGAGACTCGCCAACCCGGGCAGCGGTGTCGTGTGTTTCTGTAAATGTTTCAAGAACGTCGGACTCAGAGACGTCTTTCAGGTTCAGATCCGGGATGTCATACGAGAGTGGGTCATGTCCTGAGGGCTGCTGGTCAATAGAGCTCTCATAGCTCCGCCGGCTAGAACACACGCTGCTACTCCTTTCAATTCCCAAAACTGGCAACACCTTAGGTTCTGGCTGCGGGTTGTGGGGAATTGTGAACCGGTGAGGATGGCCTGAGACATGACTGGATGTGTCTCTTGGCGTCTCTCTGTGTGTCGAAGATTTAACCGGCGTGGATGGCGGCTTAGCTGCCTTCTTCGATTTGGAGGACGTCCTAGATTTGCTCTTCTTAGACTTGTCATCGCCGGCATCAAGTGCGGCGTCAAAGTCAGTCCGTCTCCCCTTAGTCGTCTGTTCATCAGAAGGCGGCTTGGAAATCGGTAGAGGAGAGCGGGACCTGTCTCGCCGGCTAGACGAAGCTTTGACTTCCGGCGGATCAGCGGTCCTTGGTCGCTTAGTTTGGCGGGAGGAAGTTTCAGAGAACCCACAGAGGGTGAAGTAACTAAAGCCCCTTTTAATAAGTCATCTAAAATCTGGTCATCCAGCTGGAGAGATTTATGGACGACTGTCATACAGTAAGTTACAAAATCCGACCTAATGTGCAGTAAAATAGTTTTACTTTGAATGTCACCATGGGTCAAATAGGCATTGCGGAAGGCTGAACAATGGGGGCACGCTTGGGAAAGCCAACGGCCCCGTGAACGGTCAAGACGGGGGGGGGGGGGGCTCAGCCTCCAACCGAGACTCGCCAACCCGGGCAGCGGTGTCGTGTGTTTCTGTAAATGTTTCAAGAACGTCGGACTCAGAGACGTCTTTCAGGTTCAGATCCGGGATGTCATACGAGAGTGGGTCATGTCCTGAGGGCTGCTGGTCAATAGAGCTCTCATAGCTCCGCCGGCTAGAACACACGCTGCTACTCCTTTCAATTCCCAAAACTGGCAACACCTTAGGTTCTGGCTGCGGGTTGTGGGGAATTGTGAACCGGTGAGGATGGCCTGAGACATGACTGGATGTGTCTCTTGGCGTCTCTCTGTGTGTCGAAGATTTAACCGGCGTGGATGGCGGCTTAGCTGCCTTCTTCGATTTGGAGGACGTCCTAGATTTGCTCTTCTTAGACTTGTCATCGCCGGCATCAAGTGCGGCGTCAAAGTCAGTCCGTCTCCGCTTAGTCGTCTGTTCATCAGAAGGCGGCTTGGAAATCGGTAGAGGAGAGCGGGACCTGTCTCGCCGGCTAGACGAAGCTTTGACTTCCGGCGGATCAGCGGTCCTTGGTCGCTTAGTTTGGCGGGAGGAAGTTTCAGAGAACCCACAGAGGGTGAAGTAACTAAAGCCCCTTTTAATAAGTCATCTAAAATCTGGTCATCCAGCTGGAGAGATTTATGGACGACTGTCATACAGTAAGTTACAAAATCCGACCTAATGTGCAGTAAAATAGTTTTACTTTGAATGTCACCATGGGTCAAATAGGCATTGCGGAAGGCTGAACAAGGGGGGCACGCTTGGGAAAGCCAACGGCCCCGTGAACGGTCAAGACGGGGGGGGGGGCTCAGCCTCCAACCGAGACTCGCCAGCCCGGGCAGCGGTGTCGTGTGTTTCTGTAAATGTTTCAAGAACGTCGGACTCAGAGACGTCTTTCAGGTTCAGATCCGGGATGTCATACGAGAGTGGGTCATGTCCTGAGGGCTGCTGGTCAATAGAGCTCTCATAGCTCCGCCGGCTAGAACACACGCTGCTACTCCTTTCAATTCCCAAAACTGGCAACACCTTAGGTTCTGGCTGCGGGTTGTGGGGAATTGTGAACCGGTGAGGATGGCCTGAGACATGACTGGATGTGTCTCTTGGCGTCTCTCTGTGTGTCGAAGATTTAACCGGCGTGGATGGCGGCTTAGCTGCCTTCTTCGATTTGGAGGACGTCCTAGATTTGCTCTTCTTAGACTTGTCATCGCCGGCATCAAGTGCGGCGTCAAAGTCAGTCCGTCTCCCTTAGTCGTCTGTTCATCAGAAGGCGGCTTGGAAATCGGTAGAGGAGAGCGGGACCTGTCTCGCCGGCTAGACGAAGCTTTGACTTCCGGCGGATCAGCGGTCCTTGGTCGCTTAGTTTGGCGGGAGGAAGTTTCAGAGAACCCACAGAGGGTGAAGTAACTAAAGCCCCTTTTAATAAGTCATCTAAAATCTGGTCATCCAGCTGGAGAGATTTATGGACGACTGTCATACAGTAAGTTACAAAATCCGACCTAATGTGCAGTAAAATAGTTTTACTTTGAATGTCACCATGGGTCAAATAGGCATTGCGGAAGGCTGAACAATGGGGGCACGCTTGGGAAAGCCAACGGCCCCGTGAACGGTCAAGACGGGGGGGGGGGGGGGCTCAGCCTCTAACCGAGACTCGCCAACCCGGGCAGCGGTGTCGTGTGTTTCTGTAAATGTTTCAAGAACGTCGGACTCAGAGACGTCTTTCAGGTTCAGATCCGGGATGTCATACGAGAGTGGGTCATGTCCTGAGGGCTGCTGGTCAATAGAGCTCTCATAGCTCCGCCGGCTAGAACACACGCTGCTACTCCTTTCAATTCCCAAAACTGGCAACACCTTAGGTTCTGGCTGCGGGTTGTGGGGAATTGTGAACCGGTGAGGATGGCCTGAGACATGACTGGATGTGTCTCTTGGCGTCTCTCTGTGTGTCGAAGATTTAACCGGCGTGGATGGCGGCTTAGCTGCCTTCTTCGATTTGGAGGACGTCCTAGATTTGCTCTTCTTAGACTTGTCATCGCCGGCATCAAGTGCGGCGTCAAAGTCAGTCCGTCTCCGCTTAGTCGTCTGTTCATCAGAAGGCGGCTTGGAAATCGGTAGAGGAGAGCGGGACCTGTCTCGCCGGCTAGACGAAGCTTTGACTTCCGGCGGATCAGCGGTCCTTGGTCGCTTAGTTTGGCGGGAGGAAGTTTCAGAGAACCCACAGAGGGTGAAGTAACTAAAGCCCCTTTTAATAAGTCATCTAAAATCTGGTCATCCAGCTGGAGAGATTTATGGACGACTGTCATACAGTAAGTTACAAAATCCGACCTAAGGTGCAGTAAAATAGTTTTACTTTGAATGTCACCATGGGTCAAATAGGCATTGCGGAAGGCTGAACAATGGGGGCACGCTTGGGAAAGCCAACGGCCCCGTGAACGGTCAAGACAAGGAACACACCGTAAACAAAGGGTGTGTCCGATAACAGCTAATTGATTACAACCCAAAGCCTTGCAAAAAGAGAAAGCACTCATATCCATGATAACCTCCTCCCACCAGGGAGATTGCAGAATTCTCCTAGGTGCCCCCCACGCGAACCAGGTGTGAGAACATTTCAAGAATCAATGCTCATAAGGACACGCTAGGCTGGCAAAGCTAAAAATAGCAATAAATCTCCACCGTAAAAGAGAAAGAAGAGTTGAATAACACTACGCAATCTTAGTTCCCCTTATGTTAAGTACATTCCCCAAGAATGTAAGTGAGTAGTTAGTAGCCCCATGTTCTACTTACATGATATAACTTCTTACCCAAGTGACCAACACTGACCTCATCTCGTCTTGTGATGCAAGAACTAACCCCGGTGACCAGCGCTGCTATGGATATTAATTCTTAGCCCCGGCGGACCAGCCGCACAAAAATTAAAGCATAACAGTTTAACTGAAAGCTACAAGATCGAAATGGGTGAGTTCGTTTCTCGGCTCAGCCGTTAATATCCCGGCGGACGTGGCTCCCCACGATGCACCCCCAGGATAAACGTCCGAATGTACCAAGCAACGAACGTTTTTATCTGTTAAGTTATTTGCGGCGGAAATTACTTTGTGGTAGAGGAGAAGGCTTAGCCGGACCTCCGGAACACAATTTTAGTTACATGCCGGCTCAGCCGAAATCAAACTATACGCCGTGAACAAAACAGACAAAAATCCATGACAATCCTGTACCAGACGGCGGATGTTTTGAATTTTAACATACTTGTAGATGTTTCCCGGCGGAAAAACCACGCGAAACAACTAGAGGCACGTTGTTATTAAGTCTTACTTTATAAATACCGCCGGAAGGGCCAACCTTCCATTATATGGCATGAACAACGTGAAACATATATGGCATGGTTATACATGAATAGTAATCAATACATCAATAATAACACACCTTAACCATATATATAATAACCTACATGAGGCCAACTAGACGGGGGCAGATGGCGATGAGTTAATCACTGTAGCATAAACCTGTGAGCCACTGAAGACCTCACAAACACGTAGAATCACGAAGAGTAGGTTGAAGAGCAGCATGGCTCCGTGCAGAACCCCTCAGCTAAGTGAGACAATCCACGAGCACTAGCCCACGAAGCATACTCGTTGCACACCCATAATGGACTGAGCAACAGGCCCCGGTTCACCCTAAATGAAGCCTCATGACTACTCAGTGAACTAAAAATGAGCTAGGATAAAAAAAAAATACGTGGGAGCCTTGCCTTATCACAACAAGGACTCCGCCTAACACGTTTACTATAGACCCTGAAAAACAGTCTCCAGGGCCCGCATTTAACACTTCACACCCTATACAAGTCGATAAGCTACCTGTCCTCAGCACATATCATGTACAAATGAACAAAGACTCACCATAAACGAGGGGAGGTGACGAACAAAAAAGGGCAGGAGCGCCAGGACACACGTCCTAACCACGCGGGCCCGGGAGAATTAAGAGAGAGAGAGCGCTTCGATAAACGAGGCGAAGCGTACACAATCAGCAGACGTATGAGAAGCGCAATGCTAAGATCAGAGTTTAATTTTGTATTTTCTTATTTTTTGCTAGTTTTTTCTAGTAGTGGTCCCCACATCATATAGGACGAGTCCGTGAGTGTTTTTTTTAAGAGCGTTTCGCTCACGATATGTGGCAATCGTATTTTGATCTCCCGGGCGGGAAGTTTGAAAGACAAGCTTGAGTTCAAAGATTGGCCATTACCTACGTTAAGGCAATTATGAAGGGGGCAATGATGAAGAGGTCAATGATGAAGGGGCCACTAATAAATATAGAGATGAAAGAAGAACAGGCAAGAGAAGTGGTGATGAATAGAAATTAATGAAGAATGTGAATAGATGACTGATAACGTGGTCGTAGGGAGAGGGGGTTGGGCGCCAGTTGGACTAGATAATAGTCCATCAGGTGCCCGGCCCGGGGAGCCGGTGTATGTATGAAGTGCCTGGAAGTGATGTGGGCGGGCATCGTGGTGCGCTCCACTGCGTGTCTGCCTAGTAAGTGATAAGCTCAATAGGTGGCGTTTGAGAGAGAGAGAATTATCCAAGGTTGCGAGATGAGACTGCGAGACAACAGTGGCGTTGTGGCTTGAAGATGTGGAAGCTACGACAGGCCTATGAGAGACAACCAGGTGCTGTAAATCTATGAAGGTAAAGCTGCGAAGGAACTGGTTGCAACACTCACATGTTTTATACTTGACTCACAATCTGCAGTAAGACCTCCTGGCTTCATCGTTCTGAGCTAAGACGTGATTTTCCGGTCCCGTCGCAAGACCACCGTCTCAACCGAGCCATCGCAAGATCATTACAAGACGGGAAAAACAACACAGGGTTGCTCCAAGCCAGCGCACCATTTTACAAATATATAGGCTAGGCTATACAACTTCCATTTCATCGGAATAACATTCACCGCCAAATTTAATTATCATAAGGATTTTATAAATGCAAGTCTGATGTGAAAAAACAATCAGTAAATAGCATAGTCACAGCTGGGGTTTGTTGTTGTTTCTTGAACAAAATCTAACCAAGCGTACTGTCCGACATTAATTTATGATCAACAATTGGATATTCGTTACTGTGGGCTCTTATTACTCTACTTCCTAATAATAGGCAAGTAAATTATAAGATCATGATTGGATAAACAAATATACCGAAATAAATTAGAATGAAGAAACAGTAAGTTGAGTGAGATGTTTCAGCTTGCCATCAACCCAGCTCCGGAGCTCTCTTGCCGTCGCAAGAGAATATTGGTGTCTCGCTTGCTAAAGGTGGGCTTGCGACAGGACCGGAAAAACAGTTTTCCGGGTAGATCTTGCGACGATGGTCTTGCGACGGGACCAGAAAATCACGTCTCTATTAACTTTACAGGCTATAAACCTACAGTATGTCTGGGGGTAAAGTTTGTATAGTACATAGAAAATTAAGAAGAAAGAAATATGTGCAAACTCGCTTGGTTACAAAGAATTTCTGTAGTATTTAGTGACAGCTTCTGTCTCTTGCCTGAAAAACGGCTATAAGGCTCAAACCCACTAACTTCCATTACAATTTGTGAACAATTAAAACTAGTACAGTATAGTCAAAAGTAATTGATATATAGACTATAATTTCCCCCATTTCCTGTGACTTTCAGAATGGACTGTCCCCAAGGGTGCCCAGTGCGAGTGTATGAACTAATGAAGCAGTGTTGGTTATGGAGCCCTGCAGACCGGCCCACCTTCTCTCACATACACCACGCCCTTGAGACTATGTTCCAGGAAACGTCCATCACGGAGGGTGGGTTTAGTTTTCATTACTAGTTTAGAACTCTTACTACAGTACAGTGTATACTGTATATGATTTAACTGTATTTCTAACAATGTCATAGCTACATACATCGATGTGACCATTATCAGTGTAATGGTACAGTCAGTCTTCTCAAAGCAAACTTGTATTAAACATGTCTGTGTTATGACGACATTTCTGTCCTTCCAAATTTTCTTTATAATACCGGTAAAGGTGATGATGGCAATCATTTCTTCTATGCATCCCACCACTCTTACAATTGTGAAATTATCCAACTAGATGAAACTTATTGTAAGTTATATTTGTTGTACTGGTACTGTACTTGTATTCTGTCGTATTATAGTGGTGGAGTAGTTATGATATATTGTATTTTATAAATAATATTGTCTATGGTGTTAAAAATGTGGAGGAATGATGGTAATGTATTTTGTTTTACGAATTTGTTTTAATGTTTGTGGTATTACAGAGGTGGAACAGCAGTTGGCGGCGGGTGGTGGACGTAAAGGTCGTAGTGGTGGTGGTGGTGGGGCACCACACCAGACCTGGGGTGATGACCAACTACCTACCAGCCCTAGAGCAGGACCTCCTAGGCAGTATGTCACTTCATATTCATTTAATTTGTTTCTATCAATGTTGCACTTGTTACTGTAGTTATCTCTTTTATATAAACTGTGAGCAATACAGTACTGTACATACATACCTTTCCCTTCAGGGGGAGAGGCATTTTTTTCATGGTCAGAATTGGCAGCAGGTCTCTGAACTTCCCCCAGCCACATCTAATTTTAGCGACAGTGGCAGCCTCGGCCCCACCACCGGCAGAGATGGTATCTCCTAGGTAACAAAACTTGTCCACCAGCTCCAATTACTCATTTCCAAAATTCACAGCCACAGGATCATCATTTAACACTAGCTCACCCTTACACACTACACACTCAAATTTCTCGATTTCTGACTCATCCTTCGGCAGGGGTCCTTTTATTCTACTACAGCGCTTACTCCCATGGTGCACCCAACATCAACAGACGCTACAGTGGAGCCCCCATTTTCGCTACACCGGTCTTCGCTGATTCAATTCTCGCGCCACACACCAAATATTCCCAATTTCAATTCTCGCGCCAAAAGCCTCAATTCTCGCATCAAAATCCCAGCCGAAACCCGAAAAAATAGCAAAAATAACAAAAAACTCGACATAAAACTAGAAAACAAACAAAAACAATAATTTTGTTTTAACATAACGAAAGAACCTGCCAGGTGCTTGCCGTTTAGAGACGAAATCCGAGTGAATCCGAGATCCGATCGTCAAATGCACAAGATGCCGCCATCTTTGTATGATGTCATCACTAAGCAGACGCTTGCAGTTTAGCTAGTATCTGTGTTGTGTTACGAACTGGCACTCGGGTACACAAGGGCTCTCAATCAGGACTCTAATACGGCTCGCTGCCACAACGGAAACACACGATCCCAACCCCTGAGTACTGCCAGCCGAACAAAAAACACCAATACCCTCCAGAGTTCAATCTGCTATAACGGGGTATACAAGAACTCGGTACTAGTGTTCAACAACAGACTAATAAAGAGACAGGAATTATCTAGTCTGGTCAACAATCAAACAATGAAGTAAGAAACAACAACACCAAAGAATAGTGTTGGCCGAAGCCGAAGTAATCCACCCTTGACTAAGAACTTAAGAAGTCCTCCACCCTCTACTTCGGATCGGCACTATTACGTTCCGTTAATTAATAGTCCTTAAGCATCGAGCAAGGAATCTTCTGAAAAAGGTTAGATGCTTCTCGGATGCTCGTAAGAAGTACGTATCGGATTTTGAACAGTAATTCAATAAGCAAAAACACTGGCAATTAAATACTATTAAAGGTTTAAATTGGCATAAGAATAATTAAAAGAATATACAATAGTAAATGGCAAACATTAAAAAGAAGTACTCCGCAAATGCAACGGCAATAGCCTACTCGGATTGTGCTCGTGGGCCACTAATCACTAAAGTAGCCAAGCTTGCAACACATGAAATCAATAGTGCATAAACAATATCATACATAAGGAAAGCTTCAATACTATTCTGTATCTACTAATCGAGTAAAGTCTAGCTGGGGTACTGTGGGCAAAAGGTAGCAGTGACTGAGCAAAAACGGCTCGTAGCCTAGCGAAGTCCTCACAACTGTTTAAAGTATTACGTTAAAACTAACAAGTGCACTTTGAGAAATCCAGATCCCTTGTATCTGGTTTTCTCCCAGCTCCTTGACAAAGTAAAAACAAACTGTTAATAAAATACAGGGTGGTTAGGCTCTTGCCCTCACGCACTGTAAATTATTAACTCAACACAGTCAGCCGCGAAGACAACCTAGGCTTCACTGAACCGAAACGAGTATGCAGGTTTATCGCTTAACCACTGCATCAAACAACAACTCGTAACACAGAAAAGCCTTACCCCAGTCTAGCATTACCTAGACTAGCAGAAAACAGGAATAATAATAATAACACACAGGGAAATGCATATACAAGTGCAACAAACATAAATCAATCCTATTCTAAGTTAACCCTTCCAAAATAGGCTATCTAATAGGCAAGTATCTCGTGAGAACTCAAGCGATAATACGTTGGCTGACTAGCTTTGCACCAACGGGACCATGGAAGTTAAACAGGCAGGGAAAAGAGGAGATAAGAATGTAAGGTAGTAGAGAAAGTTCACATTAGTCAGAAGAATATATAGTTAGCAAGGGAAATGAGAAGTCGCTCTGCCTAATGAGTTCTGACGAAAAAATGGCTAGACTTCCCTTTTTATACCCGGCCCTCTAGTGAGCCCAACGTGAACTACTAAGGACCGCCCACTGACAACCATTACGTAATTTCTCTCTCTCCTCTGGGATAGACAAAGGCTCCCCTAGCACTGAGGGGGGGGGGGGGGGGGAGTGCTAGTGAGTTAGGCCCACCTCCCGCCTGGCGCACCCACTGACCCCCAACTGTGGCGGTTTCTCTTCCCATCATTACAAATAAGTTTTACACACAATACTTATAACTAATGATATAAAATAGAACTCGTTGACTCAGATGAAAACAAAATACATATTCATAATACTTATAGTACAACGGCTCACATGAACTAAGTTAGGAAACTCTACATAGACTACAGCCAAAGTTCCTGCCCTGACGGTCCTAGCGAGAGTGGGGCATGACTAGGCGTTCTGTACAGCATGCTCACACTGGACATGCGTCACAGTTGACAAAACAACCATTTGCAAGCTTTTTTGTGCCTGAACCCCTTATCTCTCGCGTTTATTATAACCTCTAGTACATCTAGTGATAGGGATGGTGGGCCTGGTGGTAGCAATGAAGGAATTTCATGCTCAAAACACAGAGCAAAGACCAGTCCATGTCGGACGAAAGCGATTGAAATGCCTAGCCTAAACGATGTTAGCCTAGGCTAGGCTAAATATGACAATGATTTATAATAAAATCTGTGTGGTAAGTAATCTCATAATACGTATTTATACGTCTTTTCCTCATAATATGTATTTATTGGATGTATTTGGGGCGAAATGGGTACTTGAGGGGTGGCTGGGCGAATTTAGAACCTAGGCCTAGGCTAGGCCTAAAAATGTTCGCATGATAGAAACAATGCCCCAATCTACAGTATTTATGGTTAGGACTGTCATTTAGCCATGTCTACATTATTATTTACAATGCATAAGATTTAGGCCTAGGCTACTTGATGTAGGCTAGCCTAGACAAAAAACATGTTTTGATAGCCTAACACTGGGAAAAAGTACAGTAATTGTTTAGATTTTGGGCTATTTTTTTCTATTTATTAAAAACGTATTCTATGGTGTATTATATGATACAGTATAATGCATAAAATGTAATTTGTGTACAATAAAACATGTTTTCATAGGCAAAAAATAGAAAAAGACGCAAATTTTGGCATGAGCACGGAACCGATTGAATTTTCCCCATAAGAACAGTGTCCCGATCTTGGCTGTTTCAATCCTAGCTCTATTTCTGCGGAACCGATTAGCAGCTAGGATGGGGGCTCCACTGTACACCGAATTGAGCTAGCGCCCACACCCTTTCCACACACTGCACATGGGTATGCACCGCTCTTTTCCACATTGCCTCATCTCAATCTACAGTAAACTTCCGTTAATCCGAAGGGCAGCGGACCGGCCCTCGTTCGGATTAGTGGATTTTTCGGATTATCGGACTTTACCCCTATAAAACTGTGGCCTGACGAAAACATTGAGGCATTAGGCCACCCAAATGACACAATGGTGCACACATATCGGCTCATATGTTCATAAAATCACTTCAAAAGTTTACCATTGTCATTGTAGCCTATTACCTACTTCAAAACATTCAGATTAATGGTCAAAGGAATCTGATGATATAAACGTAAACACCTTCTTCTTATTGTCACATGTCCGCATCGTCTACTAGCGAGTTTGTCTTGCTCTTGAAAGCACCCTTGGGACGCTCCGATCACTGAACTATAAATAGTAGCGTATCGGAACGTCCAAAGGTGCGTTTTCAAGCGCAAGACTGAATGCGCTTGCAGACGATGCGGTGCAAGCCAGTAGCGCATAGAAGCGTCCCAAGAATGCGTTCAAGAGCAAAACAAACGCTCTAGCAGACGATGTGGTGTTTACGTTTATATCAGTAGCTTCCTTTGACCATTAATCTGAATGTTTTGAAGTAGGTAATAGGCTACAATGACAATGGTAAACTTTTAAAGTGAATTCATGAACATATGATATGTGTGTGCTCTATTATGTGTCATTTGAGTGGACTAATGCCTCAAAAAGGGGACTTTGGGACTTCTTGAAATTCGGACCATCGGGTGAATTCGGATTTGGCCTCAAATTGAAAAATTCGGACTATTGGGAGATTCGAATAATCGGTCGTCGGATTAAAGGACTTTTACTGTACATTGCATAACCTTGGTTTTGTTAATATTGACTCTTAACCCTTAATTAGCGGGGCCCGACTTAAGTCCGTATCTAAAAACCTGGACTATGTGGCGGGGCCCGACTTAAGGGGACCGACCGGTTATTTACTAACTTCCAGGCCTTACTTCCAATGTAAATGCAATTTGGCACAGGTGTATGTGACCATAAAACTAGGTCAAACAATTTTGTTTTGCTTTTTTCTTACAATTTAGGTTAAAAAAGGTTGCAAACTACAGTATAACACTACTTCGGCCCATTCTACTCCTACAGAAATCCATATATCACGTGCTGTATGTGATCAAACAACTCACAATAGGTGTGTCTGTAGTTGCTATAAAGAAAATTTTATATATTTTGTGTATTTTTGGATTTAGGTGATTATGAATTAAGGTGAAATTATTTTGTAGAATTTTACGACTGTGACAACATGCTGCAACCAAACAAAGTTGGCTAGAGTAAATTGGCTTTATAGGACTTGTAGTGTTTTTAATTACCTTTCCAATGGTATATACACTATTCCTATAGGCCCAATACATATTTTAGAGTAACATCCGAAAGTGTGACAATATAGGTTCTGAGAAAAACATGTGAAAGTCTAAGGTAATTAGGTGAACATTTTTACTTTTGTTTTTTAGATTTACAATATTTTACGCAAGAACATGGCAAAGTAGAAGATAAAGCATATGGGAGGTTGTAGGGTAGCTTACGCTCTTTCGATTTATATAGGTATGCTCCTCGTACGACCAGTAGTTACTGAGCATGTTAATTTCAAAGTTCGCTATATAACGTTTTTAGAATTACAGGAAAAGTTTGGAAAACATAAAAAAAAACTATTTCCAATGGGTTTTCACTAATAGCATTTCACTGGCTTATAAAGGAATGTTGACTCTTGTTGAGTAAACACCTATTGGTATTTTCAGGATTTCGAGTTTTTAAAGCCTAAATTAACCGGTCGGTCCCCTTAAGTCTGTGTGCAATTTTGGCGCAATATTGGCTCTGAGAGAGAGCCGAGCGGTGGGAGGAGCGTAGGTTGCCTCATGACCGCTCGCCACGACCGTCGTGGGCCCACTGACATGTACTCCACCCTCTCTCACTCGCTACACACGTAATTATGTAACGAAATGACCGTATTTTAGCGATTTTGCCCTTCGGTTGCACGATCGTTGCAAGACAACCAGTGATCGTAGAAGGATGGTTCGGGTATCATTGGAAAGCTCAATTTACGCCCTTTCAGGGATACATACTTGTATTACGCTCTGGCTCTTGTTTATGGATGAAAAAGAGCACGGAACAACACCATTTATGGTAAAAAAAAAAAAAATCGCTGGGCGGCACGGTCAAATATACCGCCTAGGCCGCTCGTTGAGTGTTAAACCCTTGCTCGCCATGCCCTCTCTCCATCTTCTCCATCTCCATATTCTTGCACATTACTGTATATGCAATAAGTACTAGGTGATCTGCGTATAGCAGTTCCCAGGGGGAGCCCAGTTTTAAAATCTCTAGTCAGTGCCTCCAAAACCATAACAAAGAGAAGAGGGCTTAACCCAGAACCCTGGTGAACTCCAACACGATCTTCAAACTCTTTATTCAATACACCTTTCACCCTCACTGCCGTTCGTGAATCCTCGTACATCTTCATTATCACACACACCAGCCACTCCTCTAAGCCAAGTTTTCTCATAGCCCAATACACAACATCCTTGGGCACCCTATCAAAAGCCTTAAGCCGGAGTCACACGAGCCCTTTTTCGAGCAATTTTTACGGGCAATTCTTGTTTGAAAGTTTAAAAAATTACAGTTTATCAGAATTCAGCCACCTAACATAATCTACCTTCAGTCTAGTTGTCGATACCAGTGCGAAAAAGTCCCGAAATTATACAAGAAAAAACTTGCTCATAGAAATTTGACGGAAAAAGCGCTCGTGTGACAGCGGCTTTATTCAGGTCTTCAAATACAAGGTACAAATCCCTATTTTTAAGTAAATATCTTTACTTTAGCTGCCTGACTATGAAGATAGCATCGATTGTACCACATCCTGACATGAATTGGAGCTGCATATTATCGTTAGAAATTCTCTCCCTGATCATACCTTCAAAGACGCTCTCACAGACCTTCATGACTTGGTCAAGCATTTTGAGGCCCCTATAACTTCCCCTATGGAACGAATTCCCCTTGCCCTTATTTATGTTTACTATTACACTTTCATGCCAAACATCTGGGATAGGTGGATTGAGTTCTTTTATTTCAAAATGTTATTTTATAAAGCGTTATTTCCACACAGCGATTTTGATTAGTTCTTTTGCATTTATCTTGTGTCGTCCCAGTTTTGGTTTGTTTATTTTGCAAGTTTTACAATTTAAATTCTCTCCTCTCTAATAATGGGAGACCACCATGCAGATTTTCCATCCTTCATTTTATTTATTGTGCTGCTCACAACAGCTGGCTTTTTTTTTACTAAGCTGCTCTCTATTCCACTCAAACTCCACGTTGAGTAATCGTTCGTAGTGTACCTTTCAAGTTTCTCTGATTTCTTTGCCAGCATAAATAATTGCTCCATTATCATTCCTGACACACTGTTCTTATACAACATTTTTACCGTCATCCTTAACTCACCTAGCTAAGTTGAAGATCCCATTGGGATTTTCTGTGTAACACATGTGGTCCAGTACAGTACAGTATAATTTTTTTTTTTTTTTTTTTTTTTTCGTTTTTGGCTATTCTCTTTGCCACCAGATATTCCTCCTTGATGCCTCATTTCTTTCATGCTTTGACGCATTTTCTTTTCTCCTTTATTTCATTTTCAACCTCGTCATATCACCACCAGGAAATCTTATGCCTGGGGACAGTTTTGTCATAGAATTTGTCAGTGGCAACAAGAAGGCTACATTCAAGGAAGTTCCAGTGGCTATTTACATAATTTGGCATAGTGCCCCAATTCCTATCCACTTCCTCCAGTTTGCTGTGAAACCTATCCTTGTATTTTGATTTCTTCAACAACAATACTTTCCTTTTTGGCATGTATACTGTCTTGCACACAGGATCTCGCCTTAAGCTTGTGTCACACACTAAGAGCTTATGTTAGGAGATAAATTCTTTGCTCGGGATGACCTTTACTTCCCGAACCCATTTTCAGTATTTGCTGTTTACCAAGAAGTAATCTATCTGGCTACTGGTGCCCCTAGAACTGTACGTGATCAGATAACTCAACCTTTTCTTGAACTTAGTGTTACACACAATCATGTTAAGTGAAACACAGGACTCCAGTATACATTTGCCTTCTAGATTTCTTTTTCCATGTCCATTTCCTCCATTCACACCCTCATACTTACCAGTACATGCCCCCGAATGCCCGTTAAGGTCATCACCTAGTACTGTAGTATCCTTCTCAAAGAGGCCTGAAATTACACTAATCGGGTCGTTTCAGAAGTCCTCTTTCCGCTCTCTACTCAAGCCAACCTGTGGGACATATGCAGATATCACAATCAAAATTCTTTCATCAACATTCAGTTTCAATACAATCAATCTTCCATTTACTCTCTTGACCTTAAGCAGTCTCGTCCCACTCCTCGGATACCAGAACACTACGCACTCCTACTTTCGCTTATCCAAACTCATCTCCCTTCCAATAGATCCTGTATCTCTTCCTCTTTCCAACAATCCATTGCACACCACCCACCTTCCATCAAGTTTCCTGGGTGCAGCACATATCCACTCTTATTTTTTCAAGCACTTTCAGAACTTCATTTGCTCTGCCATTCATAGTTCCTCATGCTTGCATTGTATATTTGTTGTGTCAGTCATATTCGGTATGAAAATATGTCAAGGAAAAATAACCATCCCCAGGACATCGGCTCCAGACTGCCCCGGAGGCTGTTCTCAGCACCTTTACCCAAGGATTACAGGGGGTAAGGATTCAGTAGCCCTGGTGCATCCCACCAGAACCAGCCACAGATACACACCCAGTGTGCATACACGACACTATGGCTGGCCTGCTTTTATACACCTCGTGACAGGGCAGTCTCCTGGAGTGCTACCACCAGATTCACCCCTATACTGTTAGGCGGGGAGTGCCTCTCTGGAGAAACAATGTGCACTGTACCCTCTGTATCTCTTCGGCCAAGTCGTCCCCAAGGCGCCAGATCTGGGTAACATTCAGTGGGCCGCCATTAGGCAACATGGACTATAGAACAATTAATTCCTGCCACAATGCTGCCGCATCATGTAAACAATATGGCTGACTCTGGCATGGCGCTAAACAGCGCCCGGGTAAAACTAGTAGAGCCCACTGTGGCACCGATTCGCTCCTTACGGGCCTCGGCAGTGTCACACCAAGGCATTTTATTGTATAGTATTGGCTGCTGGTCCACAAGTCTACCGCCATCACCCCTATTAGTCGCCTTGCATGACACGCAGTAGGATGCATGGGGCATATTCTTCTTTCCTCCACCATGGCTGCCTGGGGGGATATTGTCACTATATACACCCTGGGGAATTAGGGGCCTCTGAATCACAGAGAAAAAATAATACAGTACTGTCATTCTCCACACAATTCCTGTATGTCATAAGAGGCAACTGAAGAAGAGTTACTGGGATTTGTTATGTCTAGTGGAAGGGAAACCCAGAACAATGACTAATTCCATGCATGCAGATATTTAATTGTGGGTTGGCAACAGAAAAGACAATCGACTGTCAAAATTTGCCATACTCCCTGCCTCATGGCTATTCTAGGCACTTGATACCCAGTCTGTCTTTCAGAGCAGTGACTGTTCCCCTCAAGAACTGTCATAAAATATGGACATTGTTTGTTGAAGGGAGTATTTAACTTTTGGTATGAGAGCAAGGTTGGGCCATCACAAAGACCTTGGCCAAAGGGAAGAAAGGACATTATTCATCATCAACCATATCTTGTATGTAACAATGAATATTGTATTAAGTGCCAGTAACAAGTATCTAAGTGTATTCTAGGAGTATTTCTCAGACATAAGCTTATAAATAATGTTACAAGAGACATACCAATTATGCCAAGGGTTAATGTAATGGCGAGTTTAGTTTTTGACGTTAGTGTGTAATTTCTTATGGTTATGCTCTCCCCAATAAAGCCAAGGATAAATATGATGCTAACTTTAGTGCTGTTGATTTTTGTGAGTAATGTTGTGCCATTATGTCTCCCCACAGACGGACCAACAAAGCCAAAGGAGGTAGCGTGGACGACGGCAACTCCCCCAGCCTAGGCCGCGGAGGGCTGCTTTCGGCCCGCTCCACTGTGGTACAGCTCAGGCGCACCACCAACAAGAAGGGCAAACAGGCTCCAGCACCACCTAAGAGGACCAGGTATGTCAGAGAGATAGAGAGAGTGAGAGTGAGCCAGGAATTATAATCAATTTACATTCAGTGGGGTATGCAAATAAAAAAAAAAAAAAAAAAAAAAAAAAAAAAAAAAATAGAGAGAGAGAGAGAGAGAGAGATAAGATAAGATAAGATAAGATGAGATGTATGTACCACGGTTGGTAGAGCCCTCGCCCTTCAAACCGAGATGTCAAGGGTTCGAGGCTCGGGCCAGCCAATGTGCATTATTGGCAGATGGCAGTGCTGTTTGTGGACGGCGCAGTCTGTGGCAACTGTCCACCGAAGTCCCTGAAACATCAGGGCACCCACCCTAGCCCTGCCCTTGAGCAGGGAGTGAATGGTGGTAAAAACTGCATCTGCATCACATGTATGATGATGTATTTATTATATACAAGCCCATTGGGCCTTGGCCCTCATAAGGCTAGTGTTCGGTGAGGTGGTATAGAGTCAAGGCATGTAGGTGTCATTGGTCATATGTCATTGTATAGATTTATAACTTTCAGGAATTAAAGGATTGCGAAATTGAATGAGTCTGAGTCGTAGAGGATGTCTTGTAAAGAGCTGCTCAGTAGGAGTCATATTCTTTCAAGTTAATATGTGGGACAGATACAAAGAATGTGATGTCTATCTATATATATCTACTGTATATCTATCTATCTATTGCCTGATGCTATGATCCCCAAAGGGGTGGCCACGAACGAAACGCCTCCATGCACCTCTGTCCCCAGTCAGTCGACGCTCCTCCTCCCAACCAGCGCCGCCTTCATCCATATACTTCTTCACTCCATCCTTCCACCTCTCTCTCCTTCCACCTCGCTCTTGTACACCCTCTTAGTCATTCTCTCGCTTCCCATACGTTCCATGTGGCCGAACCATCTCAAGGTGTTCCTTTTCACACTTTCCAGCACACTCCACACCACACCTCCTTCTTACTTCCTCATTCGTCTGTCTATCCCTCCATGTAACTCTGCACGCACTTCTCAAATAACTCATTTCCACCCCTCTCACTCTTGGTCTGAGTCTCTCCACCAACGTCCATGCTTCGCTTCCGTAAGTCAATGTCGGGATTACCACACTGTCATGTAAGGACTTCTTCACTTCCATACTGACCACCCGATTTCTTGTTACTGTTTTCAGCGTCCCTACAACCCTCTTCCCCTGTTGCACCCTCTCCCGCACTTCTTTGTCCATAGTCCCATCTTTACTCAACACATTGCCCAGATACTCAAATGAGTTGACAATCTCCATAGCCTGACCGTTCAACTTCACCTCACACTCTGTGACTTACCCCTTTCGAAGACCATAACCTTGCTCTTCCCTGCATTTACCTTCAGTGTTAGCATTCTGGTGATTTGCCACGGGGGCGTAGTCATTAAGTAACCGTAGGTGAAGCATGTGGGGCCGATATGTAATCGTGTTAAGAGGGTTTGGTCCGCACGACAAGTGTTAATTGAAGAGTGTCACATGTGTATGTCCTCCTTGATTGAGCGAAGGTTACTTGTCATTAGTTGTGTACTCCATTCAATACGCCATGCTTTGTGTATGCATTGTTGGAGGACCGGGAGCATATCCGCCAGTCGCAGTAAAGTAGAAGTGGGGGTACCTTGATAAGCCTGTTTAGCGAGGAAATCAGCTTGTTCATTCCCGTGGATCCTTACATGAGCGGGGATCCAGCACAGTGTGATGTAACGATTGTTATGCTGCAATTCATGTATTGTATGGATGACAGTTTTATCTAACGGATCTCTGGGAGTGTAGCTGTACAACATATGTAGTGTACTCCTTGAGTTGCGGCAGATGACTACAGTACAGTATATAGGAAGTATCCCTTGTGGGTGAGGATATAATATTTAGAGCACTGTGTATGGCCCACAATTCAGCATTGAAAACCATGGACTACAGTAGTGGTGCTTTGGTACAAGCCGTGTTCTGAGACCGAAGCGGATCCTGCTGTGTTTGCTATTTTTGAACCGTTGATATACAGTATACAACACTCTTATCTTCTGATCTAGCTGCTATTTCCAATTGGGGCAGAGAAAGCCTTGTTGCCTTTAATGCTTTCAAAACCAAATTTCTCCATCTATCTACCCGTCCGGAACTCCCAGCGGACTATCCCTTATTCTTCAACAATACAAAAATCAATCCTTAACCCCTAAGTGTTGGCGCGCAACATAAGTCGAGTATAATAAATCTGGACTATCTGGCGGCGCTCGACATAGGTCGTGTGGCAATTTCAGCACGTAATGTTGCTGAGAGAGAGAGACAAGTGGTGGCAGGAGAGTAGCGAGCGTATGACTGCTCCAGACCACCGCGGCGAACCTACTGACACGAATCCCACCTCCTCCCTCCCTCTCTCACTCGCTATATACGGAATTGTATGGGGAAAGTGCCGAATTACATGCTTTTTGCACTCGCGTTGCGCGGTTGTTGCAAGAAAACTAGCCATCATAAAAGGATCGTTATGGTGTCATTGGAAAGCTCTGTTTATGTCTTTTCAGGGATAGATACTTGTTTTACGCTCTGGGTCTTATTTAGGCATGAAAATGATCACGTAAACAGCCCTATTTTGGCTAAAAACACCCCGCTGGGCGGTACATATAAATAAACCGCTAGCCCGCTAATCTAGTGTTAATTTTCTCGTAATATTCTTGGTGTCTCTTTTTCTTCTGCTCTCACTTGGAAGGACCATATTACCAGTCTTGCTAAAGCAGCCTCCCAGAAGCTGGGTGTGCTCAACCGCCTCAAGGGGTTCTTTACCCCTGCACAGTTTCTTGCTCTGTACAGGGACACAGTGTGTCCTTGTGTTGAGTATTGTTCACATGTGTGGGGAGGATCCTCTCCCACCACACTCCTAGACAAATTAGAAAGGTAGGCCTTTCGTATAATTAATTCCCGCCCACTCGGGGGGAGCAACTCTCGCCGAGGCCGCTGAGGTGGCCGAAACAACTCAAGGTAGACTCACCAACTCTCTGCAAACTCTCTCTCTTCGCCGCAATGTTGCATCTCTCTCGCTATTCTATCGCTACTACAATAATCAGTGCTCCTCAGAGCTCTCCCAGTGTATACCACCTCCTCTACGTAGGGTACATGGTACCCGTCGTGCAACACAATCCCACCCCTACTCTTTGCAACTCTCCAACCCAAGAGTGAAACGTTACTCTCTGACTTTCTTCTATTCAACAGCTGAGCTCTGGAACTCTCTCCCAGAATCAGTCTTTCCCTCCTATGACTTAAATTGCTTCAAACTCTTTGTGTCCAGGCATTTTGGCTTGAACGTCCCTTGATTTTGGCCCTGTCACTCTTTCAACTATGGAGGAGGCACTCGCTACAGGCAGTTCTGCCTTTTGTCTCCCTCACTCACATAGAACAAAAAAATATATGAATTCAGCCTGGATATGACTGGTGAGATGTTGTAAAGTGAAGGATTGTCATTGCGATGGGGTTAGTGCGTCATGTTGATCCATCAACTGAAAGCAGATGTTGGAGTGGTTGAGAATCCATGGCCTGTTGTTACAATGGGTGAGAGGTGAATGGGGTTTATGAATATTGTACAAAATTTGTGAAGAACTAATTATTTGTATATTTCTTAAAGAGAACTAGGTTAGTTATTTTATATATATTCTGCAGGGCATATAGCAAAAATTGTGAATATATTTTGGATTATAATTTAACCCGAGGAGCGCAATTGGCTTAACGGAAGTGTCTGTATAGCGGATCCAATAGGCCTCACAGAAGAAAACCCATGAACAAAAAAAATATGCACCACAGGCACTCAAATAAAAGCAATATGTGATTAGGTGGCATATTCACCGTCAACTACTTCCTTCCTCTCCCCCATATGTGTCCCCATCCCCTCCTCCTCCTCCTCCTCCTCCTCCTCCTCCTCCTCCTCCTCCTCCTCCTCCTCCTCCTCCTCCTCCTCCTCCTCCTCCTCCTCCTCCTCCTCCTCCTCCCCCTCCTTTCTCCGCCCACTTCACTTATTGGGTATTTTTCCTCTATCTTCGTTATTCCTCCCTTATTTCTGCACGAAATATGGTGAGTCACACTCCTCCACAGCCCTTCCCCCCTTTCACATGAGCGAGAGAGAGAGATGACAGACACAGCTCAGTGCCTCCAGAGACCTTGCAGAGGCAGTATATTGCTCGCTCTCTCTCCCGCCTCCATCCACTCCCTCCCGCCACAAACATACTTTTTTCACTAGATATTTGCTGTTTACACCTATTTTCTGGTCTTCAGTGTTCACATGTTCATCATACAAATAAAGTATATGCACATGGAGCAGAAATTATGCTTTATATGGTAAATATAAAAAAACTGTCAGAATCTAAGGTAATAAAATCGCATACTGTACGCGGGTGTTTTAAAACCTGAATGGCGCTCTCCTCGGGTTAAGAGAACTTGGTATGTTGCTCAGTTGGCCTCAGTGGGATAAATACAAGAAACATGTTGCAGTTTGTTAACGCCGTACACTTCCTTGATTGACAGGAAAATGGTAAAAAACCCTCATAAGGCTGGCTTGATTGACAGGGCTAGGCATGCCCTTGTTACAGAGATTTGACATGTGAAGAGATTCATTTTGTGCTCAATATTATAGAAGTAAATACACCCTCTGGTTTTGGCTTACTAGAGAGATAACCAAAGTTAAAATTATAGAGGTACTGTAGTAAAATAATCCTTATAATAGATTATGAAACTCGACAACATTATAGGTTTGACTCCTGTAAGGAGATAAAGAAAACCTAATATTTAGTAGTGGCCCCGTAATCATTGACGAACATGTCTATTACATAAGGCATCCTCTTCAAACACTAATCCGCCGTAGTTTGAATCTACCGCGCAGAGCATTTAAAATCTGAGGAGCCTTCATCATGAGCGCACGCGACCTCACTCATGGCTTCAGTCATTATGAATTGGGTTCTCACTACGAAAAAACTTCGTAAAAAATAAAAACAAAAAGAAAATAAGAATAACTATCCAATAAGCTTTCCATCATATCGTGGATGTACTTGTGTGGATCTTTGACCAGACGCTGATTCAGGCGTCATTCTTCCTTCACTGACATATCAAGTAAACCAAAATCCTTAATACATCAACGAATGGGAAGGGGATGGTCGGGAGGGCCCCAGTCGTCAATGATTACGGGGCCACTACTAAATATTAGGTTTTCTTTATCTCCTTACAGGAGTCAAACCTATAATTTATTAGTGGCCCCTCCATCATTGACAAACATGCCTGATTTCTAAGACTGGAGGGGGACATTCGTAATCATATCATAACTCTAGAAAAGCAGATAATCAAACAACCACATAGTATTCTTACTTTGAAAATATATTTAAATATGGCGCAGCCCATATATATACAAAAAAGGGGTTCAAGCAGGTGCGTGCTTCAAAGAAGTCTGCTTGACAAAAAAGGGTAACTCTGGAGATTCTGTGAACAGATCTGTAGTTACAAAGGCACCCCACTCAACGAGTGGTGACAAAAATAACAAGTTATAAGTTTACATGTGCACATAATAAAGCCCATAATATTCGTGGAAATATTTTGAAAAAGATCTCCACTGTTTAATACTAAATTGCTTTCACAGCTAAAACTACTATAACAACCCTGTTGTTTGTACTAACATTGTACTAGCACAATTTCTCGCCCTGAATAGAACAGAGAAATTTTCATATCACATTATCCATAATTTGTATCACAGCTCTTACATTCCGGCGGGGTCTAGGGTGTCCTATGTTACACTGACTGCACCCTCCCCCCCCCTTTTTCGTTGAAAGTAAACAAAAGTGACTGAAGGGCCACCTAGACCCTCTGCCTTAAAGCTATACATGGTAAGGAAGGTTTGTCTAGAGCAACTGACAAGTATCTAGTCAAAATCGTATGATTAGACGCCCACAACTGTGTGGACGAAATATCTTCTACTGAAAAGTTCTTCAAGAAACGCAAAGAGGCTGCCCATTTGCGTAAATCGTGGGCCCTACCCACAACGCCGGGATTACTCTCTTTAATGACTTCGACCAAAAGAGAAGCTAATCTCCGTTTCAGTAAGCGGTTACCCGTACTCGCTACCCACAAAGCACCTTGGGGGTTTAGAGGAGCTACTCTCAAATATTTGGTTAGAGCTTGCACTGGACATAGATTATGGTGCACCTTTCCCCTTTTTAACGCCGGCACAGTGAACTCAGAAAACACGTGTGCACTGTGCTCATTCTTGGCTACAAATCCCGGGGAAGGTGCAATGTGAATACATTCATTAAGTCTACCAAACCTAAGGCAATTAGGTGTGTTGCTCATCGCCGCCAGCTCAGACACTCTGTTCCCGGTGGCCAAAGCCAAAAGGAATACAGCCTTTTTTAAGAGTAATGCAAAATCTGCAGTATTTTGGTACAGACGAGAGTAAAGTAAAGACAATGCCTTGTCCAGAGACCAAGTAGGCATGAGCTGACGGGGAGGTGGGCGGAGTTTAAAACATGCTCTCATAAAACCTGTTTCCTCCGCTACCGGTATGGTGAGACCTGTAAGGTCGAAAAAGGGCACTCTAATCGCAGCTAAGTGATTTTTTAACGTTACCACAGATAAACGTTTCTGCTCAAACAGATAATTCAAATAATTAAAAACTAATGCCACTGAGGGCACAGTCTGTTCTGTTCTAATGATCCAAGAAGTAAAGGCTTGCCAATGTGATTGATACTGTCGTTTCGTAGACTGAGTATATTGATTGATTAATTTATTGGTCACATCTCTACCATATGGTGCTGGCCACTTGGCCTCTTGAATGTCCATAATGCAAAAGTCAGCGAGGTCGCTAGGTTGCCAATCGTGTCTAAGTGGAAATTATCGACCGGGAGCGACACCGGGTGCGAGCACCACGTCTTCAATTGCTGGTACCATAACTGCGCCGGCCACAGGGGCGCGATTAGCGAGACTAAGCCTCGATAATCTCGTAGTTTGTGCACTACGTGGCACATTAGTGACGCGTCTGGCGGCGGAAACAGATAGATGGAGCTCCATCTGTTCCAGTCTGTCACTAGGGCGTCTGGCCCCCCTGCCGGCGTTTTCGTCCGGCGGGTGAGGTATAGAGGGAGTTTGTGAGTCTTCTCGGACGCAAACAGATCCACTTGTGGATGGTAGAGCTCTGCAATCATTAGGTTGAAAATGGGTTGCTTGAGCTCCCATTCTACTGTCGTGCTCTGTCTCCGGGACAGAGCGTCTGCCCAGACGTTTGCTACGCCTGGGAGATAAGATGCGTGAAGATAAATGTCTAGCCTGTTGGCTAGAGTAAAAATCTCTTCCGACACGTTTAGCAACTTCCTTGATCTCGTTGACCCCTGTTTCTGAATACAGTGAACTGCATTCAGATTGTCCATTCTGAAGGCCACCGACTTGCCCCGTAAAGTAGAGCCGTGAGCTTGAAGGAAATACAAGGGGACTAGTAATTCTTTGACATTGATGTGGGAGATTTCTAAGTGGGACCAAACCCCTGACCCTGGTGCCCCTGGTTTGACTGAAATCCCCAACCTATTGTGCCTGACGCATCCGTGTCTACCCATACCGTTGGCGGAGGAGAGGTCCATGACATTACTGAGTGCAACATTTCCCTCTTCGCCCAGACCGCTAGTAAGGTGTGGATTAATTTTGGGATGGGCCATAATTTTCCCGCCGGTAAGAGTGGGAAATATTTGTTGCCTTCCAATATTAAACGTTTTACTTTCAACCGGCCCAACATAACAGTTAGTTGAATCCAGTTGAGAGAGCCGACCAGAGACTCCCAGATCCTCCGTGTCGTAGTCAGACTGTGAAGAAACATGAACAGTTTCCTGCGAAACCTGTTGCGATTGTCCACACTCTGACTCAGAGTGAGAGCAGCTGTGTCCCAAACCAGCCCTATCCACTGAATTACTCGTGAGGGAACAAGGTTTGACTTTACCAGATTTACCTTGAACCCTAGAGTTTTGACATGATTTAAAATTATGTTGACATGTTTGATGCATAATTGCTCTGTCTCTGCCACCACCAGCCAGTCGTCTAGGTACCACAAAACTCTGATTCCTTGCTTTAACAACGGCATCAGGGCTTGCCGGACTAATTTCGTGAATAATCGAGGTGCCAGGTTCAAACCGAATGGCATCCTCTGAAAAACAAATTTTTGGTGCCTGATCCGTAAGGCCAGAAACCTTTGAAATCTTTTGTTTACCGATACGTGCCAATAAGCGTCTGTCAGGTCTAGGGAACACATCCAACCTCCCGGCGGAAGTGTTAGCCTGATTTGGTGTACTGTTAACATTCGGAATGACTCGTTGTGAATGTGAAGGTTCAGATAAGACAGGTCTACGACCGGTCTCATCTGAACACTGTCCCTTTTGGGAACCAAAAATAGCTTGGACATGAATACAGGGTAATTTGGGGGGACCGGGATGATGACATTCTTGGCAATCATTTCCTGGACCAGTGACTCCACCTCTAAAGAAACAAAATTCGCCGTTGTCGGGTGACGTAAGCAAGGTCGCCGGAGCCACTGCCAAGTGATGCCTTTGTGTGCCACCATCCGTGCCCAAGTGTTTAACGGCCATGCTTGGTGACACGTTCGGAACGACCCAGTTAGCAGACAAGGGTTCGCCGGCTGTACTACCCTCGGATCCACCGGCCTTAAGACTGGCACCGGGAGTGAGAGAGACTTTAGTTTTTTGATGGTGGTGGAGTTGGCGGTGGTGGACGCTTCGCCGGCTGGCTGGCGTTGGCAGAAGACGGGCCCTGACCTGGCATATTATAGCCGCGTCCTCTCTGACCTGAAAACCTACCCTGTCTATGCCTGTACTGACCTTGAGGGGAGGAGGACTTAGGTGGAAGAAAGGGCTTAGATCCCCCCGGCTGAGCCTTAGCGACTGGCCTGGGTTTGGGGAAATTAAAGGCAGGTTTCTTAGAAGGGGTGGGACTGTGTTTAAAGGTCTGAGCCATATTAAAAACCGTTCGCCACACTTCAGGGGACATTAAAGAGGGAGTGAGCACTGGTGACATGACCACCTGATTCGCAATGCGATCAGGCAGTTTTCGGACTAAGGACATTCTGAGATCTTGTCTCGCTCGTACCGCCTCAAGCAAGGCGGTGCGTATGTCACCTAATGATTGGATTGACGACTGAAGAAGCAGTCGCCGGGACAATTCAACCGATCGTCTGGTATCCACGTCTGCGATTGCCTGAGTGGACCGGAGCAATGACTTTGCTACCTGTTGAGACACTATGTATTGAGAGAACAGGCGAAAAGCTTTCCCCCGTAGCCTAAATTCACGGTCTAGGTGAGTTGGGGTAGGGGTAGTGAAAGGGTCTTTTAGCTCACAAAGATTAATTTTAGGGGCAGCTAAGAAAGCAAACAAAGCTGAAGGGACTCCGCCGGCAGAACACACTGGCATGGAGAACCAAGAATGAGTATCTTGAGGGATCTGGTGGGAAGTTTTGGAAGTAAATGTGGTCGCAAAGTTTTGAGCCTCTGTCTCCCATTCCACCCAAGGTCCTGGACCCAACTGCCCCACCTACAAGACTGTATTAGCTGCTGCGTCTGTGACGGTTTGCAAATCGAGTTCTGGAGTGAGAGCTGACAGTGTCTTAATGTCATTAAACCCATCATGCTTAGACCAGTCAGAAAACAATTTTGAAGCTGAGGCAGAGGGTAAAGCAGGCTTAGCAGTATAAACAAAATAGTCCTGGTGATAATAACTAGGTATAGCCTTGATGTTTACATCTAGTACATTCCCCAAAGTATCCAAGGCCCTTAATTTCTTAGATTTATTGCCCTGGATGACCCACTCACGCGGCACTGGGAGTTCCCCTGACAAGGTAGGTTGGGCGAGCTCTGGTTTAGTGGGGTTCAAAAGGACCCATGACTCGTCTGGTCCGTAAAGCAAGGGCATAGCTACCTTTCTGAGAGGCGCTCTGTCTAGAGGGGGCGGATTGACATCCGTTATAACCCTTACATTCGAAGTGGTCAATGCCGCCGTAGCAGGCCTAGTAACCACCGATGGTGACATAGAGGAAGGGTGAGGGATCTGAGTCAAAGCAATAGAAGTCATCAGAGGCCGTACCGTAGAGCTTGTCGTGGGAGCTCCCAAGTCCACTGTGGGAGTTTCCTGCTGTTGGCCAAAAAATTTAGATAAAGCATTAACTAGTAGCCCATCAATTTCCTGTGCAGTGACAAATTGATTTGATGATGTACTCACTGGTGAATCATTAAGATCTTGTGCGGCGTCTAAGCCTGAACCTGACTCTTGCCCTTCCATATCCGATAAAATCGAAACCTCGTCTTTATCAACCTGTTCCTCCTGAGAAGATCCCGTCGAAGCTGGGGTACCATCTTGTTGCCAAGATAAGTCAGGAATAGAGGATGGGATCGCCGCGTCCCGGTGGATATCAGCCACTGTGTGAATAGTTTGAGCCGGAAGTGGGTGGTCAGGCCCCGGACGAGAATATCGCCAAACACCTAGGCCTTGGCCTACACTCCCTTGGGAGTCTGAAACACTCTCAACCACTGAGCTCCCTGAACTCTCCAAATCCAGGGTTAAAATGTTAATGGGTAAATCATCTTTAGGTACAGGCACTACACTGGACCCTTGAGACCGAACACAAACTCTGTCTGGGGTAGAGGTATGACGAGAAATACTAGAAACTGGCGAATGTCGGGAGGCCTTTCTATCATGGGAATCCTTTTTCGAAGATTTATGGCTGCGGTGTGACCGTGAACTACTCTTCGATTTGGAGGATTTATCGCCGTGACCACTGGTGGAACTTTCTGTCTTACTCCTCTTGCTCGATGGTGAAGAGGCAAGACTGGGTGGCTGGTGTCTAAGGGGTGACCTAGACCTAGATCTCGCCCGAGACGAGGAGGCTACCGCCGGGGGTGTAGGCTCACGTTGACGTTTCGAAGTAGCAGGGCCAGGAGATGACACAGAACCCTGTCCAGTCTCCGCCGGCTTATGACTAGTTACTCGAGAGGAACGTTTAGGGGGAGGGTGCTCAAGAAGAAGCCTATCCCAAAGAGGGACGTTGTCACATTGAAGTGACTTATGAGCCACAATCGTAGTATACGCTGACATTTGTTGCCGAACTTCTCGTAAGGCGACCGCTGCGGTCTTATCATTATCTTGGAGGACTTTGACACTTCGTTGGGAGCAAAAGGAACAGTTGCGCATCACCCACAGACCCCTTGAACGGTCTAGACATTTAACACACTTGATACAAAGAGTGTGCGCAAAAAGAGGGATACCGGCACAGGTTGGATTAATGCATAAAGCAAAAACTAGGGCAAAGGTAGCCATGACAGAGACTGGTGGGAAACTACTGCAGGTTCTGTATTGGTCCGCCGGAGCCCAGCCCTGGAAAAAAAGAAATTTCCAGGAATTAATGCTCATAAGGTTAACCCAAAATGATCGCATACAAGTGTTCATAACCCGCCGGATAACGAGACGTAATGTCACAATGATCACAGCTCGTTACGCGGCGGGGTTCTATAAAGATTTCCGAATATCTAAACATGTCTTAAGAAAGTTAAGAATACCCTCTGACATAATATGAAAGACCAGTATGGCGTTTATAAACAGTCTTTCTGGTGGTGACTGTTTCAAGATTCAATTCAAACAACCCCCCACAAAGACGCCGGCCCCTGAATTATCTAGCAGATTAACACAGGGCAGGCTGATACGAGATCTGACTTTTAACGAATTGTCACAAAGATCGCCGTATGTTGAAGGCGGCGATACATAAACGTATCTCTCAATTAACCCTTCAAACTCGGATGGTACACGTGTGTACCATTATGTTTTGCCCCCAGGAACCCGGGTGGTACAACATTGTACCAGTGGTTGAAAGCCTGTGAGCTTGGTGTGCGAGGTGTCGGTCCGACGCATGTAAACAACAGCCGGCTGGACCGACGCCCCGCATCTCCGGCCACAAGAAGGAGAGCGTCGCTTGTTCGTGTGTGCCTGTATGTTGTTGTTAAGTATCGAAAAGTATTGTAAAGTGGCTGTTGTTGCTGTAAGTTATCTCCACTGAAATCATCATCACAACTCAACCCATTGACTTAGAGAGCTCTACTTAACGCCATTCTACAGGTAAATAACACAGCTACGCTTGGGGATGCGGGAAGCAGTCAGCATAACAATGATACGGTAGCCTAGCCTAGACATTTTTCGGCCAAAACACCCGGGTTTCGGCCAATATTCATGTAATGCGTAGCCGGGGCTGGTGAGTTAATTGGTTAACTAACTTGAATTGTAAATTCCGTATTTCCTCCTCCCAGGAGCACCCGCCGGGTGTGAAAAACTTATGAAAAAAGATGTTAACCCTAATTGAGCCTTCGATCGCCGTATGTGTGAGGGCGGCGATACATATAGTATCACTAAAATGGACCGGTTAACTAAACTGAATTACCAATTCGTTCATCCCACCCTACCAAGGTGCACCCGCCGGGTGAGATCTGATGTCTTAAACGTTAACCCCATAAGTTCCTATCCCCACTTCTTTGTAAAAGATCGCCGGGGAGGAAAGCCCACAACAACAGCTAGGGTTTTTCCTTTGGTTTGTAAAACCTGGTAGAAAAACTACATAACATATGTCCGCATGAACAATGTTAGATGGGTACAGCCATTCCGCCGGGAATCATAGGGAGCCTGAAACAGGCACCATCACAGAGACGCAGTCCTGGAGAGCCACAGACACCAACTCGCCGGGGACACAAGCCTGTTTTGAAACCACACGTGGCCAAACACGGCTCTCGGCCGGGGTTTTCATGGTGTAACCGAGAAAAACCCGCCGGAAAGTAACCCACCCCGTTCAGAAACCATCTGAACGCACATAGGACCCGAGAGATAGCCAAGCACAACTAACCTAGGGTCCACAAATATAATCCATGGAATTAGCCAATACACAACTAATCCAGGAAACATACATAGTCCGTGGAATTAGCCAATACACAACTAAACCCGGATACACATGACACAGTAGGACATATTTATAAAATAAATCAATAACACTTGTACATGTGGCAAAGCTACGAGCGGCTGGCTAGGCCTAAGCAGACGGCACAAGAAATGTTGAAATATAAACAAAAACACTGGAAATATAACAACAGGAACCACCGCCAACACACCACTGTAGCAAATACTTCCGACAAAGGGAAGACTGACTCGGGACCCAGAAAAAGCTTCACTAAGTGAAGAAAAATACGCTGGGAACGTCAGCAAAGCAACGCTACCTCATCAGAAAGATAAAAGGCAGAAAAAATAACGCGTAATGAAAGCCGCCTGCATCACAAGCTAACTCAACTGTGAAAAAGTTCACATGTCCACAACAGGACCACGAGGGTACATCCGAAATAGATGCCCCAAACAGACGACCCAAAATACATTCAAGACAAATATAGACTTTTCCTGAAAGTATATGAAGAAGGGATACATAAATATGTCCCAAGGTTCCAATCAGGGGTAAAGAAGGAAAAAGAATGGTTCAATATAAGATGTAGTAAGGCACAGGATAGAAGAAACCGAGCCTGGAATATAGCACGGAAGAGACATAGTGAAAATAACTGGAATAAGTACAAGGAGAAAAGAAATGAATACGTAAAGATACGACGCGAGGAACAATATAAATATGAAAGGAATATTGTAGAGAAGTGCAAAAATGAGCCAAAACTATTTTATAGATTTGTAAATGGAAAAATAAAAACAAAAGAAGGTATTGTCAGACTAAGAGTTGGAACAAACAGCTATGAGAAAGATAAAGAATTGTGTGAAGTTATGAATGAAAAGCTTCAGTCAGTGTTTGTAAAAGAGGAGGAGTTTATAGAACCTGATAGAGAAATGAGAACACCACAGATGCCTGAAATGAAAGTGACAAAAAGTGAAGTGCTGAAATTGATGCAGGATTTGGATGTGAGGAAATCAATGGGACCAGATGGAGTGGCTGGATGGATCCTCAAAGAATGTGCGGAAGAGTTAGTGGAATCAATCTATGAAATCATCAAATCTTCACTGAATGAGGGAGACCTGCCAGTGGAATGGAAGAGAGCTAACATAGTACCAATTTACAAAGGAGGAGACAGAGAAAATCCGCTTAACTACAGACCGGTGTCCCTCACCAGCATTGTTTGTAAAATTTGTGAGAAAATTATAAGGAAAAAGTGGACACACTTCATTGAGGGACAGGGGGTGCTTAGCTAGAAACAGTTTGGATTCAGGGAAGGGAGATCTTGTGTATCTAATTTATTAAGCTTTTATAGCAGAGTTGTAGATGTTACACAGGAGAGAGAGGGATGGGTTGACTGTGTTTACCTGGACCTGAAAAAGGCCTTTGACAGGGTGCCTCATAAAAGGTTATTGTGGAAATTGCAGGTTGTTGGAGGTGTACATGGTAGGATGTTAAAATGGATGGAAAACTTTTTAATAGGAAGAGAAATGAGGACCACGATACGAGACGAATATTCACAGTGGAGGAGTGTGACGAGCGGAGTACCACAGGGATCAGTGTTGGGTCCGATAATGTTCCTACTTTATGTAAACGACATGCCAGAAAACTTGAATAGTCATATGAATATATTTGCGGATGACGCTAAGATCATGAAGAATGTCACCTGTATAGAAAGTTGTCAGGATCTTCAAAAGGACCTAGATGAGTTGCACAGATGGAGCCAAACCTGGAAATTGAGTTTCAATGCAGAAAAGTGTCATGTTTTGGAAGTGGGAACAAGTGAGATAAGGCCAAGCTGGGAGTACAAATTAGGAATTGAAATAATCGGCAAAACACGGCATGAGAAGCACCTTGGAGTGATAATACAAGATGATCTATACCCGGAGAAGCATATTAACATGATCATTGGAGGAGCATATGGAATAATAACCAATATGAGAGTGACATTTAACTATTTGGATGAAGAAATGTTAAGAAAATTGATAATGACTATGATAAGACCATGATTAGAATATGCAGCAGTGATATGGTCACCACATTTGAAAAAACATATAAACAAATTAGAGAAAGTCCAAAGGATAGCAACGAAGATGATCCCAAGATTGAAGGAGTTGACATATGAGGAAAGACTTAAAACACTACAACTGCCTACCTTGAAAGAGAGAAGGGAACGAGGCGACTTAATAACGATGTTCAAGGGAGTAAAAAGTTTGGAACGAGTAGATAGGGAAGATCTATTTGTGAGGGATGATGGAAGGACAAGAGGGCACGAGTTTAAGCTGAGGAAGGGCAGATGTCGTAAGGACACAAAGAAATTCAGCTTCCCATATAGGAGTATAGAGACTTGGAACAACTTGGAGGAGGAGGTGGTGAGAGCGAGGAACATTAACATGTTCAAATCTAGGTTGGATAAAAGTAAATATGGAAATAGGGCAACATAAGTTATGATATGTTAGTCCAAAATACTGGGAACTGGGAATATCCATTACGATACTTGTCTAAGTAAAATGGATTGATTATAAAGTAACTAAGACAGGACAACACGAGCGCTGCTCAATTCCTGTAAACTACAAATAGGTAAATACACTGCACTGCGGGCAACCAGCCCAGGACACTCCTGCTACGCATATCCTAACCTTACTCGATACATCCCGGAGTAAACAAATGAGAAAAAACTCGCTAGGGACGCAGCAAATGCGGAACCAGCGGAGCGTGGGGAGACACGTCCGGGCAGGCTGAGCGCAGAGCAGAGAAGGAAGAATGACGCCTGAATCAGCGTCTGGTCAAAGATCCACACAAGTACAGTAGGGTCCCGCATAAAACGTGTTCGCATAAAACGAGTCTCGATTAAAACGACCGACCTAAAATATTAATATTTAATTTTCAATCAGAACGAATGTGATCACATAAAACGAGTCCGCCGCCAAAGTGGGGCAAATCCGAGGAGTTTTCATATAGAGCGCCGAAATATCGTACAAAACGTACGAAATATAGTTCGCTTTGTACGAAATATCGTTCGCTTTGTACGAAAATTTTCGCTTACAGTGAACATTGACGATATTGCGCCACCAAAATGCTGTGTTCACATAAAACGAAATCGCATAAAACGCCCTCGTTTATCGACCATAAACTCGTTTTATGTGAGACCCTACTGTACATCCACGATATGATGGAAAACTTATTGGATAGTTATTCTTATTTTCTTTTTGTTTTTATTTTTTACGAAGGTTTTTTCGTAGTGAGAACCCAATTCATAATGACTGAAGCCATGAGTGAGGTCACGTGCGCTCATGATGAAGGCTCCTAAGATTTTAAATGCTCTGCGCGGTAGATTCAAACTACGGCGGATTAGTGTTTGAAGAGGATGCCTTATGTAATAGGCATGTTCGTCAATGATGGAGGGGCCACTAATAAATAATATAAATGCATGCTGAACATAGCAAGCAAAACATTAACTAAAGCCTCAGCACTAAATATAGGTGAACACTTGTGGAGACCTGAACCAGGGACAAGTACTATGAATGAGTAACAGGTTTTAATGTTCTCAAAGATTTATTATTACTGGTATATTCAGTAATCACCCCCTTAACCGGCCTGCCATTAGCTGAACAGACCATGGTATATAGAGGAATACAGTTTCGTACTTTCAAATTCACAATATTAGAGTGCTGAGATTACGAGTGGCCAAAGTCGCCGATATACGATGATTAAACAATATACAGGTATACTAAAAAATCTCTTGATAGCGTAATACATAAGTGCTCGGAATTTTGATGTGAGCATCCTAGGTTCGAGTCCTTGAAGTGCCATATGTATTTGTTGATTTCATTAATTGAGTTTAGAAGTGAAGTTGGTTGGTGGAAAAAATATAATAATACATAGTATGTATATAAGAGATATTTAGTATACAGTGCACTCCCCGTATCCGCGCCGAAGTCGTACTGCGTATTTTCCGCGGATACGTGGGCAGTGTTTAACATAGGTTTCAATGGGAAATAGACTTAGGTCGTACCAAGCTCACCCATCTTGGACCTTCAAATACACTCTTTTGACCTACCTAATGACATTAATATGTAGGCTACCCAATGATTAAAGGATACTCACTTTGATCCACAATGATTGTTCCACTGCTCCACTAAGCTCCAGGTACAATCCAAAGCAGTGGACATCAAGTACAGTCCAAAGGTAAATCCAGGTGTCACTTGTGCCATATCATCATCTCCTCCCCTATGAAACATTCTTAGAACCCCTTTTAGAACCACTTATAACACATTAAGCAAGATTATCTTCACTTTTATCTAAAGAAACCTTATTAAACAATTTTCGTCACTTTATCCTCAACCAATGAACCATTCTTAGAACCACTTAGAACACATTAAGCCAGATGAATATGAGAAGGAAAAGAAAATTACTTGAAATACAGTTCAGTAGCACTAAGTTTTTCTCCCTTATCCAACACACACACAAGGGATCTGCCTTGTGTGAGAGAGATCAGCCTTGTGTTAGAGGGATCTGCCTTGTGTTATAGGGATCTGCCTTGTGTTATAGGGATCTGCCTTGTGTTACAGGGATCTGCCTTGTGTTAGAGGGATCTGCCTTATGTGGGACAACCGGCTTTTTGCAGTATCCCATATTCTTATGTTCTTATATTTTGCCTTTCTTGGTTAATGGCAGCACTGCTTTCTTCCTCGATCGAGTGGAAATCCGCGGATAACGCGTACTTTATGCGCGGATAACAAGTAATGGGATATTTAGGGGTATCTGCGGATAGCAAGGATCGCAGATAACGGGAGTGCACTGTATGCAAACAAAAATAAACTGCATATACTGAATGAGGCATTCAGTACATGCATAGTACGTAGCCTACTTACCATAATGCTAAACTACCGGTATATTTCATAATAAACTAACATAAACTGAGTACTGTAATCTTGACCAAACCGATTCGTGAACCTCAGATCCAATTTGTATTGTGTTTTGTTTACCGGTAAACTAATGTACCTGAAGTATCAATTAGTCACGAGAAGTATCGATTGGTCACAAGCTTTTTGTGGGGTCCCAATCCTACTTGAACTACTTTTACTGATGTGTTCAGTGACCCTGTTTAACTGTATGGCACCTCAACCGGCAACATGATCTAGAAAAGTTCTTACATTACAAACAAAGAGAGAAAATAATGAGTCTGAAATGATTGAAGTTGGTATATTGGCACCACAGCCAGGGTTACCAAAATGAAGCTCACTCCCACTAGATAAAACCTCAAAAGCTGATAGATAGTAGAACATGTACAATATCGCTAGAAATATGACACAAGCTCTGCTATATTGCTGCTAGAACAATGGCAAAATTCTTAAAATATCACTTGGACATTGCTCTGAAATCTCCATACAGTATTATTGAATAACTAAAATACAAATCGCTAAAGTAAACACAGTAATGGTATGGTCATGTTGAACGAATGGAAGATGAAAGGCTTACAAAGAGAATATGGGAGTCAGATACTGTACAAGGGGAGGTAGAGGGGTAGGAAGACCTCCATTTAGATGGAGAGACTGTGTAGTACAAGCGTTAGAAGAGACTATAGATCAGGCAAGAGAAGCGGTAATAAATAGGAATGAATGGAGAATGCTAGTGAATAGATGAGTGTAAATGCGGTCGTTTGGGAGAGAGAGTCATGCGCCAGTTGGACTAGATAATAGTCCGTCAGGCGCCTGACCCGGGGAGCCGGTAGTAATGAAGGGTACGCCTGGAAGCATGGTGGGCGGGCTTGTGGTGGCGGCTCCGCTGAGGGTCTGCCTGCGGAAATTGGAGCCTCTCCGGGAGATCTGGGTCTCTGGGTATTTCTCCTGGACGACCTAGATGTGTGTGTTTTGTTTTGTTTTGTTTTTCTGCTGTGTTATGATGTCCATGTTCGGGCTCTGTCTCGAGTCGTCGTTGTCGTCGTGTCCCCCAGTAAAGATGATCAGGATTTTATTCTTATTCAATATGTTGCTATTTTATAGTACCACTACATTTAAATGGATATACTATTGAAGGTTTGTTACCAACATAATAATAGTGACAAATAGATAGATAGGTAATTGGTAAATATACGTACGTATACGATACATAGTACAGTACAGTATTAATATACTGTTTATTAATAGTACAAATACATGTATATTGAGTATCTTGAAACTTTCAGTTTATGAACCTGCCTTGGCTCATATAGTCCAAATACAAGAGTAATTACTGTAGTTTAAAGGTGGGCTTACAAGTTGAACCACTTGTAATAATGTTTAAAGTGGGTAAAACCATCTTTGTGGCATAAATACAATTCATTAACCTGTAATAGACAGCCCGCTTCCACAGCATTTTCTTAAGTTGACGTTTTGGTTACTGTAGATGTTGTATGGTTAACTGGACTAATTCCTTCTCTCCGGCAGTTCGTTCCGTGACAGCACATGTACAGACCAGGAGCCCCATGCAGCTACCACCGACGACCTTCATGAGTTCAATGGTATAGACAGAATATTTGAAGGTATCTCGCCTCACGCAACTCTCACTTTCATAATTTTTCCCCTCTCATGCTCTGTTTCTTTCTCCTTTTGCCAAATTATGTGCCACCTTTGCCTTTGTCTGATCTTGACTAATTTGACAATGCATTTTTATTTTTTTTATTGTGGCTATCATTTAGAAGATCTTATTCAGTTTAGGAAGGATTTGTTGAAGATGATGGGTTAATTGAGATTACTTTTACCCCTATAATTGGTATAGGTCCTTTCTAAGCTAAAATAATAATGTAATGTTAGCCATAATACAATATAAGGCCACCATCATATTGAAGAGTTTATAGATGATTTGACTTGTGTTGACTCCAGTAACTTTTCCACTTTACTTTGGTTGAGATCGGGTCAACGTAAAATGTGTCACACAATTTAGGTCTGAGCTGCTCCTGATTGCCAATATATGCTGCTTGTATTGCTCATAGTATAACCCAGAATGGTTTCTTAGTCTATAGGGCTGACCCATATGCCTGTTTAATTATACAGCTTGTAGTTATTAAACCTGGCAATAACTCCATGCTTGAAATGCTACTAAAATATGGGTTTGACAACCCAAAGGGTGGTAGAAGAAAACCTAATATTTGGTAGAGGCTCCTTAGTTTTATTTTACATAAATGCCTATAACATAATGGTGCTATCCCGGCCTGCTACCCGGAGAGGGCTGGGATAGCGCCTTATGTAAAGTAGACATTTACATCAGAAACGTAGGAACCACTGCTAAATCTACTGAGGTTTGCTTTTGCCATATTCAGAGATACAACATTGTTTAAATGTAAATATTTGAGGGAGTTTGTGAACATAAAACATATCTAAACCATTTATGGTACAATAGTAAAAAAGGTGTTGGTTGTAGTACCTGTATTCTGTATTTGAGCAGGACTAGTCCAGTATGTAGGAGATAAATAAGTTGAAAGTGTGTGTGCAGAGTGAATATTTAATGGGGTTCATCATTTAAGCTTTTGATCTTGGCAGTTGTGGGATTAACAATACAATCGGGAAGCTAGAGTTAAATGCACTATGCAAAACTATATATTGTACTGTATAATATGTCTTTTTGTACTGTATAGTACTTAAAGGTGAATTCCAGGGATGAAACCTATTCAAACTACAATGTCCATTGGGATCTGCTTGGTTTTAGGTACATGATACTGAAGAACTTTCATCAATTTGTTTTAACAATATAGAAATATAGCTTATCTAAGTTATTTTATGTGGCGCGAACTGGCGTGTTTACCATGACGTAACTGTAGCCAATGGCGGAACTCTCGACATGGGAAATGGGTGAATCTGTGTTGTTTTTTATTTGAGAAACTCTTATAATTTGTATGCATGTTTACAGCTCAACATTTGGCTTCACCACTGTCTGGTCAAGGGACCGCGATATATAAATTGAACAGAAAACGATATCATCATTACGAAATAGGCCTTAGAACCGAGTTCCTCAACTCTGGACCAGGCTAAACATTCATAAACACTGCATGTATGTTAATTGCTGGCGAGCTGGGATTATTTCTTGATGTGCACCACATCATCAGGACGTTGGTCGATCTTTTGCAGAGCTTGAGTATTGAATTGAAAGGTATTAATTACGAAAAACAGACCTCACTGTTCAGGACCGCATATGTTGTTTACAAACGGCGTCTCTACACAATGGAGTCACTCCAGCTGGCTGAAAATGCCAATTCGTCACCAACGACTATATATATTAGTATTTTGTTCTGGAGTTTAATGGAATTATATCGATATTGCCCATATACATATTACAGTATACAAGTTATATGACCCTGCATTAATCTTTGTTTTTTCGTTCATCCCTGTTGTTCACCTTTAAAGACGTACATATTTTTATTAGAAAGTATTTCAAAATTTAGATTGATCTAGGAATAATATTGCAACATTGTAGCTGTATGTAATTCTTATTAATACACCAAGGGAATCTCCAATCATTTTATGAAGGAATAAAATTGCAATATTGTAGCTATATACAATTCATATTAATACACCAAGGAAATCTCCAATCATTCAGATGCATAGGAAGGTAAGCGCAAGTTTTGTATTTGTGGCTATGCTTGTATGATAAAAGAAGATTTGCACAAGGACTTTTTCCAGCAACTATTACCGGCAAATCTAACCTGTTACCTTCTGAATTAAACTTGTATTACACTCAGTATATTCAGTCTAGCTGTTCATATTAATACAAAAGAGCCCTGAAACAGAGATTAAAGAGGGGCTAATCAAAAGTCTCAAAATTGGCGAACTACTATGATATATATTTTTTGTCTAGTTTTCAATACTAATGCAAAGGAACAATAATGTGTTCCCACAGAAAAAGTTGCCAGAAAGAGTGATTGTGTGAACTTATGACTATTATCTCCCTCGCTCACTTGTTGCTATTTTCAGTCTGTTTTTTCTGGACCTTTAGTGCTGTCTCTTGTTATCTTTTTCTCCCGCCTGTGCTTCCATCGGCACCCGTAGCACAAGTTGCTGTTTTAACTAAGGATTACTTTAAGGTTTTGATAATGGCAATTTTTTGGTACTTACTTAGAATCTAAATATTATATATATTCCAAGTTATGCAACAAAGTGCCCATGACAATATGGTAAAGGTATAAACTACCACCCCCATGGCTCGCCTAATGAACTAAACTAATGTATTAACCCATACTGTACCGTAGGATACAGTAATAAATGTCCCCAGCGGTCCCAAGCAATGTGGCCAAAAGGACAGGAGAGACCACCTTTTCACCTCAAGAGATAAGGCAAGAGTGGATCTATCACATTTTTTTTTTTTTTTACAAGACTTTAAAAAAAAAAAAAAAAATAAAAAAATAACCTTGTACAGTCAGTTACAAGATAAATACATTACTGCCGGCTATAACCGTCGCTGGGACTGGGGAGTTAATTATCTACTGACGGCTATAGCCGTCACTGGGATTGTAAGGGTTAAATAGTTCATTGAAATATACAGTATAATGTACAGTACTAATAAACTAATAAAACTTACCTCCTGCTACTGCCAGATAGGCCTACTGTTGTCTATCCAACTGGCTTCTTTTAAGGGGAGATGGTTCATTTTTTGGTAGATTTCTTTATGTACTTATTAATTTATTAGTTTCCTCCATAAACCTCCATCAAACTTAAAAAACAACCCCAGGATCCCTTTCAAGATATATTTGTACATTTTTCGGTAGAAAACTTTTCCGGCCAAAGGCCGGTTCCATCTAAAATTACAGGCTCGCTATCGCTGGCCAGGAAAAGATTGACACCTAAATGGCACGAAAGATCATAATATTAACCTAAGACGTGCGCATGGGGGGTATGAGACACCACACTCCTATGCGCACGTATTTGAGCTGTTCCCATCACTAACATCGTTATTTTACCATAAATAGCATTAATACTTAGCCATATGCGCCTATTATAGGTTGATTATAAAGGTATTAACCTGTTACACCAATAAAACAAGTGGAAACAGCGTTTGGATGGTCAAAATCGGCGATACAGGCCGGGAGTTACATAATGTATGGCTGAGGCAACCTCCCTGCCCTCCTCCCCTCCCCTTGTCTGGAGAGACACTGTTACGCAATAGTCTCTCTCTCGCTCTTTCCCACGCTTGGTAACAGTGATGACAACGCCCTGCTACCAACTCGCTAATGTTAGCACGAAAATAGACCACAGAATAAGGGAATAACAGGGAAATAGGTGATAACTGAAGGAGGGGAGGTAGAGGAGTGATATTTGGCATGTGGGTGCCCAGGGGCAAAAAAAACAAAAAAAACAAAAATTGTTTTTGTTTTTGGGTGTTTTAAATGGATTTTTTCTTTCTCAGACTCTTAACCCGGGAACTGAGGGAAGACTCTTAAGAGTTCCCCCGGCGAACTGCGGGAAGACTCTTAAGAGTCAGAGAAAAAAAATAAAAAATTTAAACCGAAAAAAAAAAAAAAAAATTGTTTTGCCCTTGGGCCATGCAAAATATCAGTCCTCTACCTCCCCTCCTTCCCCACTTTCCTCCCCTCCTTCAGTTATCACCTATTTTCCCTGTTATTCCCTTATTCTGAGGTATATTTTCGTGCTAACATTAGCGAGTTGCAAGCAGGGCATTGTCATCACTGTTAGCAAGCGAGTGCAAGAGAGAGAGAGAGAGTATCGATCGACAGTGTCTCAGTGGCCTTGGGGGAAATTGGCGGGAAAGGAGCTTGCCTCACCCATACATTATGTAACTCGCGGCCTGTATCGCCGATTTTGACCATCCAAACGTTGTTTTCATTCGTTTTATTGTTGTAACAGGTTAATACCTTTATAATCAACCTATAATAGGCGCATATGGATAAGTATTAATGCTATTTATGGTAAAATTAATATTTTAGTGATGGAAACAGCTCAAATACATGTGCACAGGCAGAGGTGTCTAATTACCCCCATGCGCATTTAAGAGGTTAAGAGTCTTCCCGCAGTCGCCCGGGGAAACTCTTAAGAGTCTTCCTGCACTTGCCGGGTTAACAAAGAAATAGGGTGAAAGGTCTTAAAATCGCCAAACTAATGGAACGAACATCTTAACTGATGGGGCTAAACATGAGGGAGAAGGGGTCCAGAAAAACCATCCCATCCCCCCATAAACATCTGAAAATAAGTGATATGTGTATACATAAATATAAAATTGTATATACAGTACAAGACCCCAAAATAGCACTAATTGTCAAGACTAAAGGCATCTGAGTGTAAAAGCAATGCCTTAGAGTCCCACTGACATCTACTAAATGACATTATGGATTCCACTCTATTGGCATATTAGCATGTTCAATATATACATACCTCTTACAGTTTAAGCCGGTATCATACGAGAGCTTTTTCCCTCAACATTTATGCTCAACACTGGTCTGGCAGCTTATGAGGTCAACATTTATGCTCAACACTGGTCTGGCAGCTTATGAGGTCAACATTTATGCTCAACACTGGTTTGGCAATTTATGAGGTCAACATTTACAATATTTCGGTCACCTGAATTCATCTATCATCAGTCTAGTTTCCGACACCAGTGCAAAATATTCCAGAAATGTTGCCAGAAAATTTTGATCATTGAATGTTGACTGTAAAGCTCTCGTGTGATATCGGCTTTACTCTGTGTTTTATTAGCTAAAATAATAAATCCAAATATGTATAACTAGTTGATATGGCAACACCTTTATAACATTACAGATGGATCAGTAATAATGATACAATAGTAATATTATTCTCCGAAAGTAAGTAATGATAGCGTAATGTTTAAGTGCGCGGAATTTCGGTGTGAGTGTCCTAGATTCGAGTCCTTGGAGTGCCACATGTATTTGTTGATTTAGTTAATTGAGTTTAGAAGTGAAGTTGGTTGGTGAAAAAATAAATTTTATCTCTACTGTACACACGAATGCATTAAACCTAAATTCTGACTTTTCCATAAATAACTATTAGCTTTGTTAATTATTGTAATCATTAGACCAATTTACCGGTACAGTATATGAATCCAGACGTGTGATGTTATTGGTGGAGTCTTGCCCCAGATTGCCACAACTAAATTATTCACCCATTTTTACATACAATTTATATCTTTTACATATTTACTCAATATAATGCACCTAATCAACTTATGAAAGAAAATAAGGGATGCAGCATGATGTCCGTGGATCTTATCTTTCCTTGTGGCAACGTTAAAAAAGATAAACTAAAAATAAAGAAGCAAACAAGAAGAAGAAGAACTCTGGTCTTGAGAGAACTGTTGCTAATAAAGCCCAGGTGACCGAAGACACTCTGAGGAGGGTGCGGAAACGCCCGGGAAACCAAAGCCCAACCCAAGGCCCTGTGCCCCTCAGCAATTATGAAGGGAAAGTTGAGGGGCAAAGGATAAATGTGACTTATGGCAGATTTAAAGAAGTTGAGTTTACTCTACTTAGACTGAAAAGGTCCGCTCATATAAAATGTAAATGAATAACAAATACCGGGAGTGTAACTCACTATTAAATCGCCATAGAAAAGTTGTAGTTAGGTACTGTGGAAATCGATGTTTGTTAGTGGATGGTAGACAAATGGCTACTTCTCGAACAGTATTGGGAAGTTGTTTATACCAAGCGGCCACGTGGGGCGCACTTAACTATAAAGGGATAAGGAATAATATTGAAGAAGTCTAAATCATGATATTATAAGCTTAGCTGTCTGTTAGTCAGTCGGATGAAGTAATGATGAGAGCTGAATGAAGCCAGAACCAGGATCGCGGCGAACTGAGGAGTGGAGGTATTGTTGCCTGAACGATGGACAAAAGTGCTCTGATGCGAGGCGTCTCCGTCCAAGACGTCATCGTCTTGTGCTACGAATTTAGCGGATACTGCTAAGTTTGTAGCGGATATCTAGTGGTAAATACAGTACCGCTATATGATAAATCATATATGCATTCCTAAAGACTCGTAAATACTATACTTTCGTATAATAGGCCTTATTTAACTTATTAAGCTTACATAATTACATGCTGTACATACTGTACATACTGTACATACTGTATATAGGGTATGATACAGTACATAGAAAACGTATGTTATACCACTGACTATCGTGAATCCACGATATGACGCTTTGGCTCCCAATCTGCCAACCTATAGGTTGGCAGTAGGGAGGTCAATCCACAGAAGAGATCTAGAAAATATATAAGTAAAAGAAACAGTCAGAGTAAGCTATGGGTATGGCAGAGATCGCTCAGCTCTCACTCTGATAGACCAGCCCATCACCATTGAGAGAACTGTTATGGGGTCCACCAAAGTTGATTGATGCTTACTTTATGTAAGGCTGGCCTTTAAGTTAAGAGGGGTTAGTTACTTTGTATTTTTTTTTTTTTTATTAATATATATGTATTTTTTAGTTTGCTCCTAGACCTATATCACTCCCCCTTCGAGATAGATTTGTACATTTTTGGCAGAAAAATGTCCCGGCCAAAGGCCTGTTTCTACTAAATTACAGGCTCGTTATTGCTCACCAGCAAAAAATCAACACTTGTATGTCACAAAAAGTCTTAATATTGACAAAGAAATGGAACGAAAGGTCTTAAAATTGCCAAACTAATGGGGTGAATGTCTTATAATCTCATAATTAATACGGCTAAACATGGGGGAGCTCGGAAGTCCATCAAAGTACTGTACTGTGAGGGTCGTTTTCCATATTACTAATTTCTTCTCCAGCTTTGATTGTGTCAGGGGGTTGAGAATAACCAAATTATAGGTTTGACTCCTGTAAGGAGATAAAGAAAACCTAATATTTGGTAGTGGCCCCGTAATCATTGACGAACATGCCTATTACATAAGGCACCCTCTTCAAACACTCATCCGCCGTAGTTTGAATCTACCGCGCAGAGCATTTAAAATTTGAGGAGCCTTCATCATGAGCGCACGCGACCTCACTCATGGCTTCAGTCATTATGAATTGGGTTCTCACTACGAAAAAACTTCGTAAAAAATAAAAACAAAAAGAAAATAAGAATAACTATCCAATAAGCTTTCCATCATATCGTGGATGTACTTGTGTGGATCTTTGACCAGACGCTGATTCAGGCGTCATTCTTCCTTCACTGACATATCAAGTAAACCAAAATCCTTAATACATCAACGAATGGGAAGGGGATGGTCGGGAGGGCCCCAGTCGTCAATGATTATGGGGCCACTACTAAATATTAGGTTTTCTTTATCTCCTTACAGGAGTCAAACCTATAATTTATCAGTGGCCCCTCCATCATTGACGAACATGCCTGATTTCTAAGACTGGAGGGGGACATTCGTAATCATATCATAACTCTAGAAAAGCAGATAATCAAACAACCACATAGTATTCTTACTTTGAAAAATATATTTAATGGCGCAGCACATATATACAAAAGGGGGTCAAGCAGGGGCGTGCTTCAAAGAAGCCTGCTTGATACAAAAGGTTAACTCTTGAGACTCTGCGAACAGATCTGTAAGTTAAAAAGGCACCCCACTCAACATAAGTGGTGAAAAATAAAAACTTATAAGTTTACATGTGCACATATAACCCCATAATACTCGTGGAAATATTTTGCAAAATATATCCAATGCTTAAACTAAATTGCTTTCACAGCTAAACTACTATAACAACACTGTTGTTTGTGCTATCATTGTACTAGCACAATTTCCTGCACTGAATAGTACAGAGAAATTTTCATATCAACAATACCCATAACTAGTATCACAGCTCTTGTACTCCGGCGGGGTCTAGGGTGTCCTATGTTACCCTGACTGCACCCCCCCCCCCCCTTTTCCTTGAAATTAAAACAAAAAGTGACTTAAGGGCCACCTAGACCCTCTGCCTTAAAGCTATACATGGCAAGGAAGGTTTGTCTAGAGCTACTGACAGGTATCGAGTCAAAAACGTATGATTAGAGGCCCACAAATGCGTGGACGTAATATCTTCCACAGAAAAATTCTTCAGGAAACGCAAAGAGGTTGCCCATTTGCGTAAATCGTGGGCCCTACCCACAACGCCGGGATTACTCTCCTTAATGACTTCGACTAAAAGAGAAGCCAATCTACGTTTGAGCAAGCGCTTAACCGTACTTGCTACCCATAAAGCACCTGGGGGTTTAGAGGAGCTACCCTCAAATATTTGATTAGAGCCTGCACTGGACATAAATTATGGTGCACCTTTCCCCTTTTCAACGCCGGCACAGTAAACTCAGAAAACACGTGTGCACTGTGCTCATTCTTGGCTACAAACCCTGGGGAAGGTGCAATGTGAATACATTCATTAAGCCTACCAAACCTGAGGCAATTAGGTGAGTTGCTCATCGCCGCCAGCTCAGACACTCTGTTCCCGGTGGCCAAAGCCAAAAGGAATACAGCCTTTTTTAAGAGTAATGTAAAATCTGCAGTATTTTGGTACAGATGGGAGTAAAGTAATGACAATGCTTTGTCCAGAGACCAAGTAGGCATGAGCTGACGGGGAGGTGGGCGGAGTTTAAAACATGCCCTCATAAAACCTGTTTCCTCCGCAACTGGTATGGAGAGACCGGTAAGGTCCCAAAATGGTATTCTAATCACTGTTAAGTGATTTTTTAACGTTACCACAGATAAACGTTTCTGTTCAAATAGATAATTTAAATAATTAAAAACTAACGCCACCGAGGGCACAGTTTGTTCCGTTCTAAGGATCCAAGAAGTAAAGGCTTGCCAATGTGATTGATACTGTTGTTTTGTAGACTGAGTATATTGATTCAATAATTTATTGGTCACATCTCTACCATATGGTGCTAGCCACTTGGCCTCCTGAATGTCCATAATGCAAAAGTCAGCGAGGTCGCTAGGTTGCCAATTGTGTCTAAGTGGAAACACCCGACCGGGAGCGACACCGGGTGCGGGCACCACGTTTTCAATTGCTGGTACCACAACTGCGCCGGCCACAGGGGCGCGATTATCGAGACTAAGCCCCGATAATCCCGTAGTTTGTTTACTACATGGCACATTAGAGACGCGTCTGGCGGCGGAAACAGATAGATGGAACTCCACCTGTTCTAGTCTGTCACCAGGGCGTCTGGCCCCCCTGCCGGCGTTATCGTCCGGCGGGTGAGGTACAGTGGGAGTTTGTGAGTCTCCTCGGACGCGAACAGATCGACTTGTGGATGGTAAAGCTCTGCAATCATTTGGTTGAAAATGGGTTGCTTGAGCGCCCATTCTACTGTTGTGCTCTGTCTCCGAAACAGAGCGTCTGCCCAGACGTTTGCTACGCCTGGGAGATAAGATGCGTGAAGATGAATGTCCAGCCTGTTGGCTAGAATAAAAATCTCTTCTGACACGTTTAGCAACGTCCGAGACCTCGTTGACCCCCTGTTTCTGAATACAGTGAACTGCATTCAGATTGTCCATTCTGAAGGCCACCGACTTGCCCCGTAAAGTAGAGCCGTGAGCCTGAAGGAAATATAAGGGGACTAGTAATTCTTTGACGTTGATGTGGGAGATTTCTAAATGGGACCAAAGCCCTTGACCCTGGTGCCCTTGGTTTGACTGAAAACCCCAACCTATCGTTCCTGATGCATCCGTGTCTACCCATACCGTCGGCGGAGGAGAGGTCCATGACATTATTGAGTGCAACATTTCCCTCTTCGCCCAGACCGCTAGTAAGGTGTGGATTAATTTTGGTATGGGCCATAATTTTTCCGCCGGTAATAGTGGAAAATATTTGTTGCCCTCCAATATTAAGCGCTTTACTTTCAACCGGCCCAACATTACAGTTAGTTGAATCCAGTTGAGAGAGCCGACCAGAGACTCCCAGATTCTCTGTGTCATAGTCAGACTGTGAAGGAACATGAACAGTTTCCTGCGAAATCTGTTCCGATTGTCCACACTCTGACTCAGAGTGAGAGCAGCTGTGTCCCAAACCAGCCCTATCCACTGAACTACTCGTGAGGGAACAAGGTTTGACTTTACCAGATTTATCTTGAACCCTAGAGTTTTGACATGTTTTAATGTTATGTTGACATGATTTATGCATACTTGCTCTGTCTCTGCCACCACTAGCCAGTCGTCTAGGTACCACAATATCCTGATCCCTTTTTTTTTTTTTTTTTTTTTTTTAAGAGACAATGAACGGAGGAAGGAAAAACACAGATAAAACAAAAAGGTCCATGTGCCTAAAGGCATCCTCCATTCATAAAATGTTTGTAACAACTGGATTTAAACATTTGTAGATTGTAAGTTTGTGAAAAGCAATTCGAGGGAAGTGAATTCCAAAGAGTAGTAGCTCTGGGGATAAATGAATTCTGATAAGCAGAAGTTCTGCATTGTGGAGGAGAAAGTGTAAATTCATGGGCGCTCTCAGCTGCCCTAGTTCTACATTGTTTTAACAATGGCATCAGTGCTTGCCGGACTAATTTCGTGAATAAGCGAGGTGCCAGGTTCAAACCGAATGGCATCCTTTGAAAAACATAAGTTTGATCCCTGATCCGTAAGGCCAGGAATTTTTGAAATCTTTTGTTTACCGAGACGTGCCAATAAGCGTCTGTCAGGTCTAAGGAACACATCCAACCTCCCGGCGGAAGTGTTAGCCTGATTTGGTGCACTGTTAACATCCTGAATGACTCGTTGTGAATATGAAGGTTCAGATACGACAGGTCTACGACGGGTCTCATCTGAACACTGTCCCTTTTGGGTACCAAAAATAGCTTGGATGTGAAGACTGGGTAATTTTGAGGGACCGGGATGATGACATTCTTGGCAATCATTTCCTTGACCAGTGACTCCACCTCTAAAGAAACTAGATTCGCCGTTGTCGGCTGACGTAAGCGAGGTCGCTGGAGCCACTGCCAAGTGATGCCTTTGCGTGCCACCATCCTTGCCCAAGTGTTTAACGGCCATGCTTGGTGACACATTCGGAACGACCCAGTTAGCAGACAAGGGTTCGCCGGCTGTACTACCCTCGGATCCACTCGCCTTGAGACCGGCCCCGGGAATGAGAGAGACATTAGTTTTTTGATAGTGGTGGAGGTGGTGGTGGTGGACGCTTCGCCGGCTGGCTGGCATTGGCAGAAGACGGGCCCTGACCTGGTTTATTATAGCCTCGTCCTTTCTGACCTGTAAACTTACCCTGTCTATACCTGTACTGACCTTGAGGGGAGGAGGACTTAGGTAGATGAAAGGGCGTAGATCCCCCCGGCTGTGCTTTTGCGACTGGCTTGGGTTTGGGGAAGTTAAAGGTAGGTTTCTTAGAAGGGGCGGGACTGTTTAAAGGTCTGAGCCATATTAAAAACTGTTCTCCACACCTCAGGGGACATTAAAGAGGGAGTGAGCACTGGTGACATGACCACCTGATTCGCAATACGATCAGGCAGCTTCCGTACCAAGGACATTCTGAGATCTTGTCGAGCTCGCACCGCCTCAAGCAAGGCTATGCGTATGTCACCCAATGACTGAATTGACGACTGAAGGAGCAGTCGCCGAGACAGTTCAACCGATCTTCTGGCATCCGCGTCTGCGATTGTCTGAGTGGACCGGAGCATCGATTTAGCGACCTGTTGCGTCACAATGTACTGTGAGAAAAGTCTAAATGCTTTCCCCCGTAGCCTAAATTCTCGGTCTAGGTGAGTTGGGGTAGGGGTAGTGAAAGGGTCCTTGAGTTCACATAAATTGATTTTTGGGGCAGCTAAGAAATCAAACAAAGCCGAAGGGACTCCGCCGGCAGAACACACTGGCATAGAGAACCAAGAATGACTATCCTGAGGGATCTGGTGGGAAGATTTTGAGGTGAAGGTGGTCGCAAAGTTCTGAGCCTCCGTCTCCCATTCCACCCAAGGTCCCGGACCCAACTGCCCCACCTTCAACACTGGATTAGCGGCTGAGTCTGTGACAGTTCGCAAATCGAGTTCTGGTGTGAGAGCTGACAGTGTCTTTATGTCATTAAAACCATCCTGTTTGGACCAGTCAGAAAACAGTCTCGAAGCTGAGGCAGGGGGCAGGGCAGGTTTAGCAGTATAAACAAAATAGTTCTGGTGATAATAGTTAGGAATGGCCTTAACATTAACATCTAGTACATTCCCCAAAGTATCCAAGGCCCGTAATTTTTTAGATTTATTGCCTTGTATTACCCACTCTCGTGGCACTGGAAGTTCCCCTGACAAGGTAGGTTGAGCAACCTCTGGTTTAGTGGGGATCAAGTGAACCCATGACTCATCCGGACCGTACAGTAAGGGCATAGCTACCTTTTTCATAGGTGCTTTATCTAAAGGGGGCAGATTGACATCCGTTATAACCCTGACATTAGAAGTAGTCAGTGCCGCCGTAGCAGGCCTAGTGACCACCGATGGTGATATAGAGGGAGGGTGAGGGATCTGAGTAAAGGCAATAGAAGTCATCAGAGGCCGGACATTAGAAATTGTCATAGGAGCTCCCAGGTCCACTGTAGGAGTCTCTGGCTGTTGGCCAAAAAATTTAGTGAGAGCATTAACCAGCAGCCCATCTATTTCCTCTGCTGTGACAAATTTATTCGATGATGAACTCAAAGGTGAATCATTACGATCCTGTGCGGTGTCTAAAACTGAACCCGACTTGCACTTCCATATCTGAGATGATAGATACCTCGTCTTTGTCATCCGGCTCACCATGAGAGGATTCCGCTGAAGCCGGAGTCCCATCTTGTTGCCAAGACAAGTCAGGAATAGATGATGGGATCGCCGCGTCCCGGTGGACCTCAGCCACTGTTTGTATAGTTTGCGCCAGAGGTTGAGAATACCGCCAAACACCCAGGCATTGGCCTGCACTCCCTTGGGAGTCCGAAATACCCTCAATCATGGAGCTCCCACTTGACTCTGCCATTGGACGATCACTGTCCACTGAACTTTCCAATTCTAGGGTTAAAATACTAAGTGGTAAACTGTCTTTTGGTACTGGTACTAAACTATCTCCATGAGATTGAACACTAGCTCCGTCGGGGGTAGAGGTATGACGAGAGGCACTAGACTCCGGTGAACACCGGGAGGCCTTTCGATCATGTGAGTCCTTTCGGGAAGACTTGTGGCTACGGTGCGACCGCGAACTGCTCTTGGATTTAGAAGATTTCTCGCTATATCCACTTGTTGACCCCTCTGTCTTACTCTTCTTGCTCGTTGGTGAAGTAGAGCGACTCGGCGGCTGCTGTCTATGCGGGGACCTGGACCTAGATCTCGCCCGTGACGAGGAGGGTGCCACCGGGGGCGTCGGTTCTCGCTGTCGCTTAGATGTGCCTGGGGCTGGAGCAAGTATAGAACCCTGTCCAGTCTCCGCCGGTTTACGAACAGTTACTCTAGAGGGACGTTTAATGGGAGGGTGCTCAATTAGTAACTTATTCCAAAGTGGGATGTTATCGCATTGAAGTGACTTATGAGCTACAGTAGTAGTATAAGTAGTCATTTGCTGCCTGACCTCCCTTAAGGCGACCGCTGCGGTCTTATCATTGTCTTGTAAAACTTTAACGCTGAGTTGAGAGCAAAAGGTACAGTTTTGCATCACCCACAGACCCCTTGAGCGGTCTAGACATTTAACACATTTTATACAAAGGGTGAGCGCAAAAATAGGGATACCTGAACAGGAGGGCGTAATGCATAAAGCAAAAACCGGGGCAAAGGTAGCCATGACAGAGACTGGTGGGAAACTACTCCAGGTTCTCTAAAGACTCGCCGCTGGCCCAGCTCTGGACATTTTTTTTTTCCCAGGAATTAATGCTCATAAGGTTAACCCAACATGTTCGCACACAAGTGTTAATAACCCGCCGGGTAACGAGACGTAATACTCTACGATCACAGCTCGCTACGCGGTGGGGTTCCTATGTAAAGATATCAGAATGTCTGAACTTGTCCAAGAGATTTAAGAATACCCTCTGACACAATATAAAAAACCAGCATGGCGTTTATAATTGAATTAGTCTATCCGGTGGTGTCTGATTCAAGATTCAATTTTGGCAAAACAACCCCCCAAAAAGACTCCGGCCCCTGAATTATCTCGCAGATCAAAAACTGGGAAGGCTGACAAAAATACGAGATCTGACTTCTAAAGAATTGTCTTAGGATCGCCGTACGTTGAAGGCGGCGATACACAAATGTATCCCTCAATTGTCTTGGTCAACTAAACCGAATTGTAAATTCGTTATTCCACCCTACCAAGGAGCACCCGCCGGGTGTGAAAGTAAGTTTTTATTAAAAAAGTTAACCCCAATTGAGCCCTCAATCGCCATATGTTTCAGGTGGCGATACAAAAAGCATCCCTTAATTGTCCGGTTAACTAAACTGAATTACCAATTCGTTCATCCCACCCTTCCAAGGTGCACCCGCCGGGTGTGCAAGATGTTAAAAGTTAACCCCAATTGTTCCTGTCCCCACTTCTTTGAAAAAGATCGCCGGGGAGGAAAACCTAACAACAACAGCTAGGTTTTTTCCTGGTTTTGCAAAACCGGGGAAAACAACGTCACAACACGTGTCCGCATGAACACAGTTAGATGGGTACAGCCATTCCGCCGGGAATCAAAGGGAGCCTGAAACAGGCACCACCACAGAGACGCAGTCCTGGGGAGCCACAGACACCTACTCGCCGGGGAAACACGCCTGTTTTTTGAAACCATGTGTGGCCAAAACTCGGCACCCAGCCGTGTTTCTCATGGTGAAACCGAGAAAAACCCGCCGGGAAACAACCCACCTCGTCCAGATACCATCTGAACGCCACACAGGACCGAAGAGTTAGCCAAAACACAACTAACCCCGGGCCCACAAATAGTCTGTGGAATTAGCCAATACACAACTAATCCAGGAAACAAAAATAGTCCCTGGAATTAGCCAATACACAACTAAACCAGGACACACATGACACAGTAGTACATATTTATAATATAAATCAATAACACTTGTACATGTGGCAAAGCTACAAGAGGCTGGCTAGGCCTAGGCAGACGGAAAAGATAACATGTCGGAATATAAACAAAAAGCACTGAATTATATCACAACATTATATTACACCACCAACACACCATTGTAGCAAAAACTTCCGGCAAAGGGAAGACTGACTCGGGACCCAGAAAAAACTTCACTAAGTGAAGAAAAATACGCTGGGAACGTCGTCAGCAAAGCAACACTACCTCATCAGAAAGATAAAAGGCAGCGATAATAACGCGTAATGAAAGCCGCCTGCATCACAAGCTAACTAACTGTGAAAAAGTTCACATGTCCACAACAGGACCACGAGGGTACATCCGAAATAGACGCCCCAAACACACGACCCAAAATACACTGCACTGCAGGCAACCAGCCCAGGACACTCCTGCTACGCATATCCTAACCTTACTCGATACATCCCGGAGTAAACAAATGAGAAAAAACTCACTAGGGACGCAGAAAATGCGGAACCAGCGGAGCGTGGGGAGACACGTCTGGGCAGGCTGATCGCAGAGCAGAGAAGGAAGAATGATGCCTGAGTCAGCGTCTGGTCAAAGATCCACACAAGTACAGTAAACTTCCGTTAATCCGAAGGGCAGCGGACCGGCTCTCGTTCGGATTAGTGGATTTTTCGGATTATCGGACTTTACCCCTATGAACCTGTGTATGACGAAAACATTGAGACATTAGGCCACCCAAATGACACAATGGTGCACACACACATATCATATGTTCATGAAATCACTTCAAAAGTTTACCATTGTCATTGTAGCCTATTACCTACTTCAAAACATTCAGATTAATGGTCAAAGGAATCTGCTGATATAAACGTCTTCTTCTTCTTCCGTCTACTAGCGAGTTTGTCTTGCTCTTGAAGATCAGATGTGGTTCGGGAAGTAATGCCTTAACAACGGCACTTCCCTGAGAGGTTCTTGTAATTTTCCTTTTGTGATTTTCCTTTTGTGACGTGCTCTGTTATATTATATTGTATTGAAAGCACCCTTGTCTTGTTGTCTTGAAAGCACCCTTGGGATGCTCCGATCACTGAACTATAAATAGTAGCGTATCGGAACATCCAAAGGTGCGTTTTCAAGCTCAAGACTAATACGTCCAAAGGTGCGTTTTCAAGCTCAAGACTGAATGCGCTTGCAGAAAATGCGGTGCAAGCCAGTAGCGCATCGGAGCGTCCCAAGGATGCGTTCAAGAGCAAAACAAACTCTCTAGCAGACGATGTGGAAGAAGAAGAAGAAGACGAAGGTGTTTACGATTATATCAGTAGCTTCCTTTGACCATTAATCTGAATGTTTTGAAGTAGATAATAGGCTACAATGACAATGGTAAACTTTTAAAGTGAATTCATGAACATATGATATGTGTGTGCTCCATTATGTGTCATTTGAGTGGCCTAATGCCTCAAAAAGGGGACTTTGGGACTTCTTGAAATTCGGACCATCGGGTGAATTCGGATTTGGCCTCAAATTGAAAAATTCGGACTATTGGGAGATTCGAATCATCGGTCGTCGGATTAACGGACTTTTACTGTACATCCACGATATTATGGAAAGCTTATTGAATAGTTATTCTAATTTTCTTTTTGTTTTTATTTTTTACGAAGTTTTTTCGTAGTGAGAACCCAATTCATAATGACTGAAGCCATGAGTGAGGTCGCGTGCGCTCATGATGAAGGCTCCTCAAATTTTAAATGCTCTGCGCGGTAGATTCAAACTACGGCGGATGAGTGTTTGAAGAGGGTGCCTTATGTAATAGGCATGTTCGTCAATGATGGAGGGGCCACTGATAAATACCCCCCTTCAATGACAACATGCTAGAATAATGTCCTGATAACCGTATGTGTGTGTGTGTTTGTGTTTGCAGGTATCCAGAAAGACCTGGCGGATCTGGCCAGCAGTAACGACGCAGAGAGTGAGAGTGAACTGAGGGAGCGTACCCCTGACACCGAGGACTCTGGGGCTCAGTCCCTCCCTCCAGCACAACCCCCTGCCCTCACATCCTTTAGGACAGATCCAGCACACTTACATTCCTTCAGGTAGGAGGCATATTATACGGTTCCATGTAATCTCAACCAGTAGCTCTCAACCAGTGCCAAATTAACCCAGACCAACCAAACCAGTGCCAAAATATAGTACTAACCTAACCTAACCGTATTGGTTGATTTGGTACTGGTTGAGAGCTACTGGTTGAAATGGTCTACTGGTTGAGTTGACCGGTCACCATATTATACACCCATTTTGATTCTTTCAACTAGTTAAGCCAAACTTAAATTTATTCAGGTTCAGGAGAATTCCTAGCGAGGCCTTCCCTTGTGGTTAAGTGCCCTATCTATTACTCCTTCCATTTGTGTAATCATTAGGCTATCATAGTGCAGTTGGGTATATGTATACTCACGCTTACTAAAAGTTGCTCAGGGGTGGATCCTTCCTTCCCCTACTCCACCCTGGGCAGGTGCAAGGGGGGAGTCGGGTCCAAGTCTACGCCCACCTTCCACCCCCAAACTATCCCCAACTTCCCCACCTTCCTTCTCTAGCTGGCAGTCAGTGATTAGCGATGATTGTTCTCCTGTATTGCAAATAATTGTTAAACCATCAACGCACATGCTTACAATGGCCAACATTTAATATTTATTAGGAATTTATTAATATAATATACTGTACTTCATAATTGTATTCTCAAAATGAGTTTCTATACACAACGTGGGTTACACAAATTTTGGCTGTAGTGATATTGTGCTTTTATATCTCTCTCTGTGCGTGTGGTTGTCTCTCTCTAATAATAATAATAAAAACTAGTTGTCTCTCTCTCGTTACACTACTTTTTACGATCAAGATTTAATGTGATTTGAATATAATATTACCGTAATTAAATCCATTCTTGTACAGTATTCAGGATATTATTACTGTACTGCAATACACATCAACATGCCCTCTACGATCTACTCCTAGTTTCTCAAATTACTTACACAGTCAGACTAAAGGCAAAAATGGGCTGGAAGCGTGTTGCAATTGTTATTGATTGTTTCGTTCATAATTTCAATCAGTTTCTCCCATTTATTATATACCATGCATACTATAAATAGTCTGTATTTAATTATATGTGGCCTATACAGTTTGTTTAATCAATTAAATGTAGAACTCGATACAACTTACGATCAAAGTCGGTGTTAATATTTTAGTAAGGTTTGAGTATCGAGCCCTTGAGTAGCAGGGCTCACCTTCTTACTTCCCCCTTCTTTGTCTCTATCTGTGATCCCAGCCTCTCACCTCTACAAACCTCATCAACTCTCCTCTACGTGTATTGAATGCAGGCAACATTCATCACACACACTAATAAAGGGAAATATAACCCATTCATACCCGTTACCCGTTGGTATGGACATGTGGAGAGAATGGATGAACAAAATTGGGTGAAAAAATGCAGGTCTGTTATTGTGGAGGGAGCTGCACCAAGGGGTGGACCGAGGAAGACCTGGGATCGGACTATACGTGCCGATCTCAAATCCAAGAACTTGACAAGTGAAGCAGCCCTTAACAGGGTTGCCTGGAACGCCGCCATTAGGACAAGAGACTGAAACTGCACGTATGTGTGGAACACTCAGTCTTAAAATGTTATGTATGTATGTATATCTTGGTTGTAGAAAGTGTGTGCTATGAGAGAGTTACAAGGAGTTACAAGGAATAGTTAGTATCTCAAAGACCTTGCGGTCCATTTTGGGGAAATATTCAAGATACATTGTTCAGTGCACTACACTCCTTACAGAGTGTGTAAAATACTATTTACTGACTACTGTCTTCTTGAACTGCTCAATATACTGAGGAAATGTTTAAAACTTCTGAGGAAAGTTTGTTCCAGGTAGAACAGATCTTAAATGGGAAACAGTTTCCACATATACTAGTGCTGAACCTTTTCAATTCTAACTGCCAGCCATGGTTGTGTATTGTATTCATATTGAGGCTAAACAGTTTGCCATGATCCACATTGTCAAACCCATTACATATTTTAAAAACTTCATTGAACTGACCTCGTAGTCTGCGTGTTAAGAGAGAGAGAGAGAGAGAGAGAGAGAGAGAGAGAGAGAGAGAGAAAGAGAGATCACTACAGCTGAGATTCTTGTAACCCACTTTGTGTATAGAAACTTATTTTGAGAATACAATTATACAGTATATTGTATTAATAAATTCCTAATAAATGTTAAATGTTGGCCATTGTAAGCATGTGCAATGATGGTTTAACAATTATTTGCAATACATGAGAACAATCGTCGCTAATCACTAACTGCCAGCTAGAGAAGGAAGGTGGGGGAGTTGGGGATAGTTTGATGGTGGAAGGTGGGGGTAGACTTGGACCCGACTCCCCCCTTCCACCTGCCCAGGGTGGAGTAGGGGAAGGAAGGACCCACCCCTGAGCAACTTTTAGTATGCGTGAGTGTACCTGCTTAGATTAATATCCAGTATTAGAGAATGGATTATATGTCGTAGGCTTGTGCATAACCCTTTAACTATCTTGATAGTGTAATGGTTAGTGCACGGAATTATGGTGTGAGTATCCTAGGTTCGAATCCATGGAGTACCACATGTATTCATTTATTTCATTGATTTCATTAATTAGGTTTATTTGTAAGTTAATTGGTGGGTTATTGATAATATGAATATCATATAGCATTGTATTATTTTGTCTAGGCTTGATGCAGATTGAAATTAGTACATACTACTTATGACACATGAGTGTACAGTCTTGAGCACTAATAGCAGCACACCAGTTTGAAACACTGTCAAACACAAAGGAGACAATAGTCTAGCCCAGTGGTCAGCAACCCTTAACGCTAGAAGAGCCATTTTTGTTTTAACTTTCATAAAAATGTACTGTCGGAGCCGCAATACAAACAAAAATTGGTCTCATAAGCCGAAATCCACAGTACTTCAGATATAGAGAATATACCCTACTTCTGAACTAAACAAAATACAGTATAGTGATATTGTTCAATATACAGTACTTCTGAACTAAACAAAATACAGTATAGTGATATTGTTCAATATACAGTACTTGTATTCACAAAGCTTAGGAAAGACATATGTGTCACATTTCTAGAAATCATAATGATTGATACCTATAGATTTTTTCGAAGTTGAATAAACAGATCTAATGTTGCCTTGAATTTGATATATGATGCCTTCGTTTTAAAGGAATAATTATATTTTCTGAACCTTCTGGAGCCACACAAGTGTCCTGAAAGAGCCGCATGTTGCCGACCCCTGGTCTAGCCCAAATACTTCATAACTTAGCTTTAAAGATTCAAATATTGGTATAATCTTATTAACCTCTCGGCTGCGCATGGGGGGTATGAGACACCACACTCCTGTGCTGACGTATTTGAGCTGTTCCCATCACTAACATCGTTATTTTACCATAAATAGCATTAATACTTATTCATATGCGCCTATTATAGGTTGATTATAAAGGTATTAACCTGTTACAACAATAAAACAAGTGGAAACAGTGTTTGGATGGTCAAAATCGGCGATACAGGCCGGGAGTTACATAATGTATGGCTGAGGCAACCTCCCTGCCCTCCACCCCTCCCCTTGTCTGGAGAGACACTGTTCCGCAATAGTCTCTCTCTCGCTCTTTTCCACGATTGGTAACAGTGATGACAACGCCCTGCTACCAACTCGCTAATGTTAGCACGAAAATTAACCACAGAATAAGGGAATAACAGGGAAAATAGGTGATAACTGAAGGAGGGGAGGAAAGTGGGGAAGGAGGGGAGGTGGAGGAGTGATATTTGGCAAAAAAAAAAAAAAAAAAAAAAAATTTATTTATTTTTTTTTTTTGGGTGTTTTAAATGGATTTTTTTTTTCCCTTACTCTTAACCCGTTGAGCCCCGGCTAGTTATAATATTTTGTTCACCCCAGTCCCAAGCCATTTTCACTTCTTTTTTTTGTTTGCTAAAATGGAAGACAAGGATGAGAAATGAAAAAAAAAAAAAAAAATCACCTCAGACATTTTTTGGGAGGGGGGGGGGGGGGGGGGGCCCCCCGCCGGTGGGAGATTGGGGGGGGTAGCATCAACATTTTTTGTTGAGCCAAAATGGAAGAGAATGGTGAGAAATGAAGACAAAAATTAAAAAAAAATCATTTTGGTCATTTGGGGGGGCGGGGGTTTCAATAGTTCGTCTCCCCTGCATGACCACCCGCCCGGGAGCACTAGGGTAAAAACTGAGTATGGCATTGTACGGCATACATCCTAAGGAGTGTCTCACATAAATCTCAAGCCTCTAGCTCCCATACGACCGGAGTAATGAAGGTTCAAAGTGGCGGTGAACTAAGGGTGTAAAGTATCCCCACTAAGCCCACCACCACCGGCTGTCTCGGCCCGCTCACACCTACTGGCCCGGCTCCCACACACACTACGGTACCTCCCCCTCCTATTCTCCCGCCATTTCCTACCTTACGAGCCACGTAAGTGTTTTTTATATGTCGGACGCACGTGATGCGTCGCTGGGAGTTGGTGATCAAACACTGCCGACGCAACACGTGCGACGCTGGATCTCACTGGGTTAAGAGTCTTCCTGCAGTCCGCCGGGGGAACTCTTAAGAGTCTCCCCGCAGTTCCCGGGTTAATGCTCAAGACTGTATTAATAGTATAAATGGAAAAAGCTAAATAAAGAGCAAAGTCCCAGCTACAAAGTTGTCTTAAGATAACTTTTTGTCCGATAGTTCCTTTCACTCTAGGGGTTAATAGTTTTCAATGAGGTCTGTAATTTCCCTTTGACATTCAGTATACCATAGAATAATGATTATGCATATTTATACCAGCTATAGTCATTTTATAGTACAGTAATTCTTTATATTTATACCAGCTATAGTCATTTTATAGTACAGTAATTCTTTTCAATCCTGATATATTATTATCATCTATTACTGTATATTATTTGTTCTGTTGTCGTTTAAGTATTCATCACAGTATCTGTGTCTTTAACATTCATATCATCATTATGTTTTTATATAGAGAATCTGTTATTTAATGTTCATGTACTGATACTGTATTTCAATTAACAATATGCAAAGAAACCTGTAGAGAAGATAACGTGATCATTCCATATAATTTTATATAAAGTATGCATTGCCATGCAGATCTATAGCTATAGTATTTCTGGGGCAGATATAATTTTACTATATCATGATAATACTTGAAAACTATAACAATCACCTCCACCCAACACCCCAGTACCATCATGACACACTTGACCACAAACATGATTTAATATATCAGTGTAGTAAATGTAGTGCAGTTCAGTATTGTGATAGTCAGATTCATTTTTATATATTCTTGTGATGTTATCTTGGGTCAGTAATGAATAATACACTTTTCTAATTTCAGACAAAAGCCATGTGTGGGTGTGCGTGATGGTAAAAGCGGTGGTGACCGTGTACGTCGAGGTCGTATGGAGAAGTGCGACAGTCAGAGTGGTGTGGGTGGTGGCCGACACCTAACTGTGGCAGCACTAGAGGTACACAATGTGAAGCGGGCTATCAACCGTTACGGCACATTACCCAAGGGAGCCAGAATTGGGGCTTACTTAGAGTCCTTGCGGCAGAGTGGACTGTCCCAGGGTGTTCCCCCAAGTGATGACCACAGTGACCACCTCCACCACACCCCCCAGCACCACCCGGGGGACACACACGACCATGAGCATGATGACCATGACCAAACTGATAAGAGTCCTGCATCCATGATTCGCAGTAACTCCACTCAGGGAGGCTTTCCCCCTCAGTCTCCAGTAGTTGCTCGGCTCAGTCCCCGCCTGCAGCCCCTTCGTGCAGACCGTCGGACTAGGGAGCCCACTTTAGCTGACCTGGAATTCCCACCGCCTCCTGCCGACCTGCCGCCTCCTCCAGATGACTTTGGGGAAGATGCAAATTCAGCTCACTTGGAATTTCCACCCCCTCCCGGGTCAGACCGGTGGGTGGCCACGTCATCACCCGAGTCTCGTCGCCGCCCGGGCCACAAGCCCATGCCTTCACCTAGAACACGCAGGAAGACTGATCAAGTCCATGCCAGCCCTCAGAAAGTAAGTGGATCAGGCCAAGTAGCCCAGGAGGGTCATGTAGCTGAGGGGTCTGAATCTCCACGTGCTGAGAGAGCCACACTCAGCATTACTCGAAGGAAGTTGAGAGACAGCGAGGACCGACCACCAGTACGTGCCAAGCCAAATCTGGATACCAGTCTTGATGGGGACACCAGTGAGGGCAGCCCAGCTTCTAGGTTTGGTGTTAGTCTCAGGCACCGGGACCAATCTTCAGACTCTTGCGACAGCTTCAAGTCCACAGAAAATCTCTCACCACGCCCAGCCCCATCCACTGCCAAGACTAAACCCAAGTCTGGATCTCTGCCAGCCAAGAGTCCCGGCTCTTCATCGGCCGAGACTGAGGGGCAGCAGACTCCGTCTTCACCACTGGGTAATGGAGGTCAGACTCCATCCTCTCCAGCCGGAGCAGACGGCACCCCACCGTCCGTGGACGGAGCCTCTTTAGCATCAAGAGATGGGAGTGTGGAGGAGGGAGATCAACCCAGAGTGGTTCTGGGCCTGGGTATCAACCACCAGGTGAAAGAAAGTTTGGAGCTGAAGTTGGTGGCTGAGCTGAGAGAGGTGGAGGCCGGCCAGGAGGGAGTTGATGACCCCGGTGCCAACACTGGGGACGACTCACCCTCTCAGAAGAACCCTGCCGTCCAGCTGGTGTCTGAATTATTTGAGAGCTTGAGGCAGAAGGGTGGTGGTGGTGGTGGTGGTAGTGGTGGTGGTGGTGGTGGTAGTGGTGGTGGTGGTAGTGGTGGTGGTGGTAGTGGTGGTGGTAGTGGGCCCAGGTTAGACAACGGTGCTCCCCCGGGCCTCGACCAGTCTACCAGGCCAGACGGTGACACACAAACCGGTAAAGATTCTAGTAACCAAATTGGTTTTAAATCTAATTTAAAGAAAGTGAAAAACCCATTTGAAAGAAACAATTCCGAAAAGGACCAAAGAAAAATAAACTTCAAAGCACAACTAAGAAAAACTGACACAATGAAAGCTGGAGAAGAAACTAGTAATATGGAAAACGATCCTCACAGTACTTTGATGGACTTCCGAGCTCAATTGAGAAAAACTAATGTATCGAAAGAGAGCGAGTCAGTTGGGAAGACCCCCGAGGACGAGATATCCCCGGGGGAGGAGAGTGTAGAAGCAGTGGTGAGTGAGACTAACAGAAAGAATGAGAGTGGTGGTGATGGTGGTAGTGGTCCGGAGACAACTGACATACCATCCAAGAATGACGTTATGAGTGAGAGTGTAGGCAGTATTCTCAGCAATCAGGAGGAGAAGCGGGATAGTGCTCAAAGCGACAGCTTGAAAGTTAGTGAAGATGAGGATGCCAAACGATATAGCTCAAGTAGCATAAGTAGTTTAAAGAAATTATGGGAAAAGCAGGATGCAGAAAAATTGGCCAAGTCTGACCCTAACCAAACTAGTCCCAAGTACGCACCGTGCATATACAAGCGGCCAGAGCTGCCCAAGCTGACCAAAGGCGGGGGTGAGGGAATGGAGAACACTGGTGCCGGACGGACACCTGAGGACGAGGGAAGAGTTGGCCGTCTAGAGCGCAGGATGTGGCCTCCTACTGGTCCCTCAGAGGCTGAACTTCGACCTGCTGATGGAAAACCCTCAGTTCCTGTCAAACCCTCGGTGAAAAGCTTCAAGCTTCCTCCACCTCCCGCTGGAGTGAAACCTCCGCCTCCAAAGCCAGCGGGGATCTATGCCACGCCCTCCCTCATTAGGCCTCCCTCAATCCCTCTAATGGCTCTTAAGAAAGAAGATAAGAGAGATAATGAGAAAAAAGATAATGAGAGCAGGGATACTAAATTAATAAAAGAGATAGGCCAAGCCCCACCTAGCACCCCTCCAGCCCCTGCCAGCTCCTCTCCCACTCCAGCCAGCTTCACTTCTACAGCTCCAATAAACTCTCCTGCTCCCCCCGGCAGCCCCCCGGCCCCGGGAGGTAGTAGTGAGGACAGTGAGGGTGGTGGTGCGGCCACAGAGAGGGCAGGACTAGTGGACCAAGGTAATACAGCAGAGTTCTGTGTGGCTAGTCTGAGAGAGGAAGGATCAACAGCCACGGTAGCGGCCTGTATCCAGGCGGCCCAGAGAGTGGCCGGGTTCCAGCGGGCGTGTACAGACTACATGGACAACATTCCGCCTCAGAGTAGGTTCCACATGCGGGAGCTGCTCTCTCGTCTGGAGGTGCAGGCGCGGCAGCTGCGCTCTGCCGGGGGACGATCGCTCCAGCACAATGAAAAACTTTTTATGGAAGTGGAAGCCACAGTGAGGGACGTTACTTCCACGTTACAGCGCTAACACATGCAGATGGCCTCTGGTAGCTCATGGCATGCACCACACATGACACTACTCAGGCCTCATGGCACCCCCGTTGTCTTCATACAACTTTTATTGCAATTCTTTTTATAATACAATATTCAGTGATCAGTGTAGAAAAGTGAGTACATGAACCAGAGGGAGTGAAGTACTGGTGGTGACAGTAACACCACCTGGCGGTCTTTTTAGTGTCACAGTGGCCTAGTGGCGATTCTCAATATGTGTGTAGTTAACAATACTCTGCATTTAAGTGACGCAAGAAACATATTTACTTGGATAACAAAGGAATTGAATATGTAAACCTGACTCGTACATTTTTATGTCATGAATTTTAATACAGGTCAACTGCTCATAAACTTCCCTGTGACTTTCTTGAGAAGTGTTTGGTTTGAGCCAGTGTGAGTGAGCCGTTGTGTGAGAGAATCTGTGGATGTGTCTTACCTCCAATTGTAGTGCGCTAGTTCCTCACAGGGCAGATATTAGATACCATTTAGGAACATTTTTGTATACAGTACATAAGTAAACTGCTTGGTGACTAAGGTAGCTTCTTGCATGCAGGAGAAATTTATTATTATTTTTATTATTATTTTTTATCAAAGCAGCTATGAATGAAAAAACAAAATATTTAAAGAATGAAAAAGTTGGGATAAAATAAGGGGTATTTATCACATTGAAGTGAATTTAGGAAACACTGAATGCTTACCTATTACTGTATTTATAAAATTACACTGTAGGGGAAAAGTACAGATATAGTCAATTGAAATAGAGTTTAGTTAGGGGAAAACTAAAATTATATACCTGTATTTAATTGAAATTAATTTACTTTAAAAATTAGAAAACTACGTCAAAGGTAAAGGCTATATATATATATCACTGAAGTGTATTTAAGAAACAATGAATACTTACCTATTGATTGAAACATTACGAAACTAGGTGAGAAGTAAGGGGTATATACAATTGAGGTGAATTTACAAGACAATGTTTACCTATTACTTAAAAATGACTAAGGTAGGGGAAAAGTAAGGGGTTATATACAGTATATGAATAAAGTGGCTTTAAGAGACAATGAAGGGTTACCTCGGCTTCTGTACTGAATCGTGTTTACTGGAAGGCGGTGCTGCATCTGTTCCTGTGCCGCCTCTCCTGGATGCTAGTCTTGTGATTTATGTTTTATTGTGGAGGTGCATGTGGCGTTGGTCGGCGTGCAGTTATCTTCTCTTGTTTCTTCTTTCTTCAGTTTTCTTTTGCTATTTACAGACATTGTATCAGTAACACATGATAATACAAAACCTAATCTCATGCCCAAGTATTATTCGCCTTTTAGAAAGTATCTAATTTAGACATTTTTAGCCCTCTCGCACATGGACACAAGTTTATATCCCCAATACATTTATATTCCATGGCACACAACATTCATTGACCCTCAGCAGTTTTAGAGAAAATATCTTCACAAAATGAATGTGTGGTGTATAAGGTGTCACTGCACTCCCTCCCCCATCACTTCACATCATCCATTCCACTGGCTCTAAAACAGTGCAGCCCTCTACACTTGTTCAAATCAGTATAAAATGACAAGCACAAACAATTTACAGTACAGCAGGTAAGTGTTTAACAATGGTGGTGTTGGCTGATCCTGTAGCTTGTGTCGGTGAGCCTTATGTCGCCTGATATACGTACTGGTAGTAACTTTGAGACCAGTGACGCTGCACCCCGGAGAACTGCCATGTGCTACACTTAGGTTGACCCATGCTACCATACATAGGTACACTTTGAGAACACACATTTTTAATGTTGGCTAACATTTAAGAGCTAATTATTGGGGATGATCATTTGTGTCTGTGTGCATAAGAAGGTTAAAGATGAGTTAGTCATTGGTCAAAATGAAATGTGTAAAAAATACTACTGTACTACTTACTGTAAAGGTATTTCCTGTATCAGATTGTGTTTTATAGGAATAAACCTGTTAACAACTGACTTAAAACACAGGTCACACTTGGGAGGACCCAGAGTATTAGGATACAGTTCCTTTGTTTTTTGTTTGTATCAGAAATTTGACATACCATACATGTTCATTTTGCAACATGAGATCGAGTAAATTTCAATCACAGATGAAAATAAATAACTCATTTAGTGTTCTTCTTTTCCTTTATTTGTGAGGTTTACCTCGTGATATTCTTCATAGCTCAATTTCTAACCCTTTACTAATACATTTGTTTGTGTTAATGTGGTAAGTGTTGAGGACATTATACTGTGTTCAGTTTACTGTATTCTTTCTGAACTATTGACTTGTTTTATAATGGTAAATTCAGCAAAGTTCATGTTTGATGTAACCTTGTGTCAACTGTAGCAAAATACAGTCATTATTGAATGTATATATATTTTCTCTTGGACATGGCATATAATTGTGGGAACTGATCTGTAGACAATCTCTTAATATTATTTTGTAGCGTAAGATGGGGTAGGGTAGTGTAGCCAATATTTACACTGATCAATTAGTACAGTACTCATTATGGATTAAATATAAACCTACCTACAGAATATTGAACAGAGTTAGATTAATAAATCAAGGCTCAAAATGTACACAAACTATTGTCCATTTTGATATTAATTGAACTAAATCTTACTCGCCTAACTCCTGTGGATAGTATTATTATGGAATTTGCCTGCAAATTGGAGCACTGCGTACACATTCGTTAGTTTATCCTAATTGGGCTCTTGGTGAGTTAAATTGATATAGGTTCGAGAAATATATATTTTTTTTTTTTGTGAATGAAAGTTAATGAACTGCTAGATATATGCTTTTATGTAGATAATTAATTCTTTATTGACTTCTGTGTGTTAGAGAATTCATATAATTTGAAAATTGATGATAATACATTCAAATTTCTTATACTTTTACTACTTTCTGTACGTACGTCACTTGGTAGATATCTTTTAACTTAAGTAAATTTCAAGCTGGATACTGATAATTTTATATTTTTTATAGAAAACATATACATGATTTTAGTCATATTTTATTCAATATTATAAAACTGCTATTAAGACCCCAATGCTGTTAAATTTGCACTTCTTTATTACATAATGAGGGACTTATAAAACTAGAACTACCAAATGTCAGCACTGCACACAGCTATGGTTGGGGTTAGCCTTACTGCTGGCATTGTGAATCTAGTTTAAATGTTGTTACTTTTATAATAGGAATGAACGAATGGAAGCTGAAATGCTTACAAAGAGATTATATGAGGCAGAAGCAAGGGGAAATAGATCGAGATGAAGACCTGGGATGAGATGGAGATTTGGTGTAATAAAAGTGTTGGAAGATAGAGCGATGACTGAAGAACAGGCAAGAGAAGTGGTAATAAATAGGAATAAATGGAGAAGGTTTGTGAATATATGAGTGATAACGCGGTCGTAGGGAGAGGGGGTTGGGCGCCAGTTGGACTAGATAATAGTCAGTCAGGCGCCTGGCCTGAGAAGCCGGTGTATGTTGTGAAGGGTCATGCCGGGAAGTAAGGTGGGCGGGATATTGTGGTATATTTCCGCTGTGTGTCTGCCTGCTGACACCGGAACCTCTCCGGGAGGTCCGGGACCGGGGGAGTGCTGCAGGCCCCTAGTGATCCTTGGTCTCTGGGTCCTCTCCTGGGTGACCTAGATGTGTGTGCATTTTGTTTTGTCTTTTCTTCCATGTTTTGCTGTTTCTTTTTGGGCTCTGTCAGGAGTTGGCCACCCCCAGCTATGGGATATGTACCTGAGTATACACATACCTGTACATACACTTTTATAATGGGGATGCATGTATTGTATATGGAACCAAGCCACACCCCACAACCTTGCCTTAACTATTGAGAACTACCCAGAGTTACCAATAGTTAAAAGTTAGGATGGGGGTTTGACTCTATCCTCCATACCCATGTCCTTATAATAAAAGCAATGGTTTGTAACCCTTTCACTGTCATACATAATTTTTGGTTGTCCAAGAAAAATAATACTGAACTGTAAGTTATTACTGTGTATGATTGGTGATTAGTCTGGTTGCCCGTCACATCAACATTTTGAGGAGAGAGTTTAATTGATTTAATACCTCATAATTATGTAATTTACAATAATTTAATGTTTTGTAAAGAATAGCAATGACATGTGCATCCCTATGAGTGCCACAGTGAAAGGGTTAATCCTGTGTATTAACTCTGCCAGAAGTACCTGTACCTGTTAGCATGGTGTTGACATATGCTGGTTTGGAAAGTCACCATTTCACACTTTTGAGAGGCAACTATATCTGGGTTGGTGATAATATGAATACATGCATAAAATGTATGTATTAAAAGGTAAATTTACCCCATCTGATGGTAATATATACTATTATACACTTCCAGTCAAAGGTAACAATATTGTGTTACAGTAGAAATCAATAGTTTGCCCACAGTATTGCTAATAAAATGTGTACTGTAATTTTAAGTTACTATAATTTGTGTTTCTTATACTGTACTGTACTGTAGCCTGTGATTGGTACTACTGGTATTTGTTTCACGTTGTAGAATGTTCCTCTCCAGATTTCACTCAAATTGTCCTCCAGGTTTAAGTGAACTATTGATTTTGGCTGTACAGTACAGTACTATGATCGCTAAACCTGTACTAGTAAAACAAATATTTTGGTTTGTTTTTACTGGCATTAGTAGTCACGGATACTTTGTGAGCCACTGGTAATAAGTTTTAATTGAACATAATTTTACATCAACCAGTTATATTATTATTATTATCATTACAGTGTATTACTATATTTTTGACTGTGGCCACCTTCCACCCATTACATACAGTATGCAGTATTGTATGTGAGCTGTGTGAAATTATAAGAGAAACTGGCAATGCTAGGATAGAAAAAGTAATTGTGAGCTTGAAGAAGACTGAAGTATGGAACATTGTAAGGTTCTATCTTGATCCATCTTATACTTCTACATAAAGTATATAATTATAGGGTAGACTAGCCATTTGGTCTGTGATGGTCTATTTAATATGTGGAATTGGTAGATCTAACTACGGTACCAAGGACAATGATTGGTAGAGTTAGATTAATGTACAGTAAGGCGTGTCGTACAAAGCGACTAATAGGGGGGATGGCGATAGACTTGTGGACCAACAGCCATTACTATGCAATAAAGTCTTTATCTTAGCACTGTCTTGGTATGGCACTGCCGAGGCTGGTGGGATGCGGATAGGTGCCACAGGGGACTGAGTCTTACCTGGGTGCTGTTTGGCACCACACCTGTGTCGGCAACAGTGTTTGCATGTTGGGGCAGGGCTTTATTGATCTATAATCCAATTGCCTAATATACAGTAGAGTCTTGTTATGGTGCTGTCTTTTTGTAACACTGTTAAGGCTGGTGTGGTTGCAGATACTGCAGGTGCAAGTGCTGCAGGGAGACTCTGTTGAGTCTTGCTGAAGCATGGTTAGCACTATACCAATATCAGCCACAGTGATGACTTAGTGGGGCAGTGCTGTGGCGGGACTTTATTGTACTACAGTACACTCCAACTACTGAAAGGCAACCCCGTCTGAGCCGTTACATTGCATGTAATGGAAAAATTATGTTAAACCATTGTATAGTGACTCTAAACTTGTTAATCTTACTCAACTGATATTTTTGAATAGTTTATGACTTTGACATACTAATTAGACCATTATGTATGAATTAGCTAGTCTTCACAAATAAAGTGATAAAGCTCCCTACAATATTAATGTAAGAAGAGTTAATAGTGGAATATGGACTCTGTCTATCTCTATATATTGATCTATATCCATCTAACTCCCTCCCCCCAATACATGTATATATGTGTACACACACATACTGTACACATCCATAACGGTATGCATATCTATTCATGTAACTCAAGCGTATTTGTGAAATATTCTACTCACATAACATAATATATATATATATTGTTACGACCGGCACTACGAAATAAACAAGGGCACTTAATAATGGACTAGATGATAGGCTATATCTGCAACAACGGCCATTTTTTATATCTATTACAACGGTACGCTAATTCCAAACCCTCGAACTATTACGCCGGTGAACAAAAACACTTAAAACCCTCCAGAGTTAATCTACTGGATAACGGGGTATCAATTAACTGGGTTTTAGTGCACTTCTACAAAGGCTTTCCGGTGACGGCAAAGCCAACTCACAACAGGAGTACTTACGTTACGAAAATGCTCTTAAGTGCAGTAATAACAATGCTTGAATAAACTATATAAGATTTAATAAAGGAATAAATGCTTACGTTAACTTTAGTGTGAGTCAGTACTCAACACTAAACTCTTCAATGCTCTATGAAAACACTGGAAGTCTAGTCCTACAGCAATCAGATAAGGAATCTTTTGAAAAGGTCTGATGCTCTAAGATGCTCGTTAATATAGAACAGAAATAATGCAGGGGCAGGACACCAAAGTGTGTATCTTAAATATACCAATAAGCAGGATACATATTTATAACAAGGGAGTGCAACAACTCTGTGACAGCACTAATAATAACCACTCAGAAACAGTACTTCCTTAGCCAATGTAACAGCCAAACTGGGTTGTGCACTATGCATCAACCTAGGCTAAAATAAGGCGTGAATAATTCCTAAAGCATACACAATGAAAGTTAATAAACACAATGCTGTCTTCCTCACTAATAAAGTCTAGCAGTGGCATAAAAGGTACTAGGAAACTAGGCAGAGCGCAAGCATGCTCATAGCCTACTATCTCCCCTTGAACAGATTTCCCTTATGTTACGTTAAGTGACTTGGAGGCTCTCTTGGTAAGTCCAGATCTCTAGTATCTGGTCTTGCCCTGGCGCTCCACAAAGGTCAACAAAATGAGGTAGCAAGAATACAGGTAAGTAGTAGGCAAAAGCCCTTCACCTGTATACTGCTACACTCGCAAAGGAAAATATGCACAAGGGTTACAGGCTAGCTAGCTTCATCGATGTTGTACAGGCTCTGACTTGCCACATACATAACTCAGACAACGACCAAAGATACCTTCCACTGTCTAGCATTAAATAATGGGAAAGAACAGCTCAATAATTAGAAGCACCCCAACACTAGGCTACCATATGACTATGACTCTAATAATCCCTAAAACTAGTGCAAACATACTGTATATGGAGAGCTGGTGCTGGTAATACGACTGGCCGACTATGGAAGTCGTATGCAGAACCAGAAGGGATAAGTAATTGAATAAAGAGAGAAGTATGAAAACGAAGAAGTTCAGAGAGAGAGAAAGTAGTACAGGGGTTAGATTGGGGGACAGATTGCAAAGGACATGTAGGACCAAGCACGCCGTGCCAAGCTCTGCAGGAGAAACGCAGGCAGGAGTCCCCCCAGCACCAACAAAGGCCGCGGCGCCCAATCACAGACGACTACGTCATGAGGAGCAGGCGGCACGTGACGCGTCAGGCCCGCCGACCAATCAGGAGCGTGGGAAAATCCTCCGAGCGCGGGAGGCACACGTACATACACACGCACATACTACCACCTCGCTGCTTACCTCGCTCTTTCTCCTTTAACTTCACACAATGTATCTTATATTCTATCAATGATATAAAATGCTTCCAAGTGTCACAGACAAGAATAAAGATCACCACTGATCTGTCTGTGACAACATGAACTCTATGAAAGAAAGAACATCGTTCTACGATTATTGTAGCCCATTTCACTGCCCTGGCGAGCGCTAGCGAGTTACGAGTGCATTCTGGCAAGCTGGCCAGCGTAACAATATATATATATATATATATATATATATATATATATATATATATATATATATATATATATATTTTATCACCAACCCACCAATTAACTTACAAATAAACCTAATTTATGAAATCAATTAAACTAATCAATACATGTGGTACTCCATGGATTCGAACCTGGATACTCACACCGAAATCCCGCGTACTTAGCCATTACGCTATCAAGACAGTAATATATAATATATACACACATACATACATATACAGTATATATCGCACAGAGAGAGAGAGAGAGAGAGAGAGAGAGAGAGAGATAGATAGTTAGAGAAATAGATAGTTAGATAGATAGATAGATAGATAGATAGATAGATAGATAAAGGGTGAAGTTACAGTAGTTATAAATAATTCTCCAGTTCCATCCAAGCCTGGAACCATCCCATATACTCCCAACAATATTACTTATTCACTTTTGGGGCGTTTTTTGCATGTATTCATTATTTTTCTAGTTTCCTCCCTAGACCTCCATAAATTTTTTAAAAACATCCATTAGATCCCCCTTCTAGATTAATTTGTAAATTTTTTGGTAGAAAAATTTCCCGGCCAAAGGCCGGCTTTTCCAACATTACAGGCTCACTATCGTTCTCCAGGAAAAAAATTGACACCTAAATAGCACGAAAGGTCTAAATATTGACGAAGAAATGGGGCGAAAGGTCTTAAAATCGACTAACTAATGGGGCAAACATCTTAACATCTGAAAACTAATAGGGCTAAACATGAGGGAGAAAGTGGTCCAGAAAACCGGCCCATCCCCCCCTTAAGGAGTTTTTATAGCAAATTATGGAATTCTCCTGACAATGTTATTTTTGATGACTTCCATAGCAAATTATGGAAAGTACCCTACACTGATATTGAAGACATTTGTTTATAGTGAGGTATGGAACGCTCCCTGTTATGTTGGGAAGATTTGGTAAGAGTTTATTAAGGATTGCCGACCACCAACTTTTTTTTTTTTAGCTGCTCTTGCCAATACAATAGATGGTCATTTTGAAAACACAGCCACAGTGACTTGCCAGGCGAGATGCTTCCTTTGTGATACTCAGTAACATGTAACTTAGATATTTTCTTTCAAATTAACTATTAGTAGTAGTACTGTATTACAGTACTGTATATAAACACTTGATTTCTGAGAGGTCTTCCTTGGTTTGAAAAGGTTAAAAATTATACATTTTAGCCCTTTAATTCCAAAGGGTCCTTCCAAGTTTGAATACAATTATCTGATATGGTATCTAGGAATACAAATAAGTTGTGTTCATTTGGTGTAAATTGTTAATAGAGTGATAGAGTACTTCCTGCATGACCAATGCTGCTGTTTGTGTGTTTGTGTGTATGTATGGTACAGTAAGGGTATGTATGTATGTATGTATATACTCTGGCACCTTCCATAGTTTTCCCTTCTTTTTTTTTAAAGGGGTAGTGGCTATTTTCTTGGTCTATTTATATATTTATTTATTTTTTAGTTTCCTCGTTAGACCTCCATCAAGCTTTAAAAAACACTCCCTAGAACCCCCTTCAAGATAAATGTGTAGGCCTACATTTTTCTGTAGAAAAATGTTCCGGACAAAGGCCGGTTCCTCTTAAAAATGACAGGCTCACTATCACTTGCTAGGAAAAAATCGACACCTAAATGGCACGAAAGGTCTTAAAATTGACAATAAAATATGGGGGAAAGGTGTTCAAATCGCCAAACTAATGTGCCGAACATCTTAAAATCTCAAAACTAGTGTGGCTAAACATGAGGGAGAAGGGGCACCCCATCTGCCCTAAAAGCCTCTGTGGTGTAGTAAACCATAGATGTATTGTCTAGTTTGGCTTTGATATACAGTAGATTCAAATGATGGATGCATACCTATCAGGACTCCCAACTTTACCATACATGTTTCCCTTCTTATATCTTAGTTAGACTGATGTTTCCAAAATTATTAAATCACTATCCTTTTTACATAAATGTCTTCCTTAATTTAAACCTGTGTATGAACATTAATTTAGTAAAAAAAGAACAACCAATACACTAGCATCAGCGGTGGAAAGAATCCTGCTGTTAACTGGAGGAAGTATTTAGGTTTGGTGGGATCATTATATAACATACAGTTTTGGGTTGATGCCATCCAGACCCACTTATTCTTTACACCGATACTAAGGCTAGAAAACTATAAACTACCGTTCCCCCGAGTCCACAGTGTCATTCATAAGTTGGAGTCAATTATTTTAGCAGTAACCATAATATTGTGCAATGCATACATACATAGTATATACACTTTAACCCTTTCACGTTTTTATGACTCAGAGGTTGCCAGATTAGCAATAATAAATAGAGTTCTCTCACTCTTATAATTACCTCTCCAAAATTAGTTTTCTGCCCACAGCTAACTCAAAGAAAACTGCAGAGGTTGAAGTAACTAAACTAAAGGTTTCTAAATACCCCTGATGGTAACAAAGGCTTTAAAGTATCCCTAATAGGCTCAAAATTGCATCAACAACGTGAGAGGATTAAGGGGGTAGTTGTTATTTTTTGGTCTATTTAACTATTTATTGATTTGTATTTTAATTTCCTCGCTAGACCTCCATCGAGCTTAAAAATACACCCCTTAGACCCCTGTTCAAGATAAACTTGTACATTTTTCGGTAGAAAAATGTCCTGGCTGAAGGCCCGTTCCTCCTACATTACAGGTTCGCTATCGCTCGCCAGGAAAAAAATTACATCTACATGACACAGGTCTTAAATTCGGCAATCTAATGGAGCGAACGTCTTAAAATCTCATAAATAATTGGGCTAAACATGAGGGAGAATGTGGTCCCTAAAAATCCACTAGCTCCCCCTTAACCCACAGAATCCGGGAGGCCTCATAGGCAAAACGAAAAATTGGCAGGAATCCGGGAGGCCTAAAATCATCATAACACGGCAACAAAGTCGTAGAGATGTCATCTTAACGGCATTCTACAGACAACAAAAAGTTCTACAATTTGCTAAAAAGTTGACTGCTCTAGGTGGTCTAAATCAGTAGCTACTGAATTATGAAGTTTGCTTGTACCCAAATGGCCCCGGACACAGCAATCGGGATCATATGAGGCCCCCCGGATTTCGTGGGTTAAAGACTGAGCGAGCCCTGAGAGGTATGGTGTGAGCTTCGTGTCTTAGTGGTGGCAGTAGGTAGGGTTTATTAACATACTGGACAACAAATGATAAACTACTTATTTGGAGTTAATTTGAGTGTTATACAGAATAGGACCATTATATTAACCCCTTGAGGATCCAAGACGCAGGTTGTTCTTATACTTCTGGCTATTATTAAACCATTTTATTCATATCAGGAAGGGCATATGGAAGTCAGAGGTTTAATTGAGATAGCCTTTACCCTTTTATTTGCCACAGATCCTTCCTAAGCTGTTTACAATCGTCTAATGGTAGCCCGAATACATTGTCAAAACGCGTGATAATTCTGAATGGGTTAAAATGAGTACAGTATACCAAATTGTTGTTATATAAATGGTTACGGTGCAGGAAGCCTGTATGCTTTGAATGGTTACGGTGCGGGAAGCCTGTATGCTTTGAATGGTTACGGTGCGGGAAGCCTGTATGCTTTGAATGGTTACGGTGCAGGAAGCCTGTATGCTTTGAATGGTTACGGTGCAGGAAGCCTGTATGCTTTGAATGGTTACGGTGCAGGAAGCCTGTATGCTTTGAATGGTTACGGTGCAGGAAGCCTGTATGCTTTGAATGGTTACGGTGCAGGAAGCCTGTATGCTTTGAATGTATTATAGGAGTTTGTGAGTGTGTTAGTGTGTTTGTACATGTGTGAAGAGGGCAGTTTGTGAGTGTGTTAGTGTGTTTGTACATGTGTGAAGAGGGCAGTTTGTGAGTGTGTTAGTGTGTTTGTACATGTGTGAAGAGGGCAGCTTGTCTTCTAATAAACCTTTCTCATCCAGCAGTATTCTTTGTTACCGTCTGTGTCACACCACTTCTCTTTATGCCAACTTTTTATCCCAATTCTCATTTGATGCCTTTAATGGGGTAGTGCTTGTTTTTTGGTCTATATTTATAGTTATTAATTTATTTTTGAGTTTCCTTGCTAGACCTCCATCAAGCTTAAAAAAAAAAAAACCTAGACCCCCTTAAAGATAAATTTGTACATTTTTCAATAGATAAATGTCCCGGCCGAAGGTCGGATCCTTCTAAAATTACAGGCGAGTGAGGAAAAAATTGACACTTAAATGGCTCAAAAGGTCTAAATATTGACAAAGAAATGAGGAGAAAAGCCTCAAAACCAAACTAGCCGAACAAACATCTTAAAATCTTAAAACTAATACTGTATACAGTACTAAACATGAGGGAGAATGTGGTCCATAAAAAGCGACTACCTCCCCCTTAAATTAATTTGATAAGTATCATTAAGGCAGTTCCATGTTTTGTTACGGGTATGTCTTGGTCACCCGATGGCCTGCATCCCTTTGAAGTCCCCGTAGATCACCCAACCAAAGTACAGTATTTTTTTTTTTTTTTTTTTTTTCCCCTCCCTCCCCATTACATATAGCCCCGACATGAACCCTGAAATAAATTTATCAGTTGGAAGTTGGTGTAAGGAGTGATGGTGTGACTTGGTCTTTATGCTCAGTGGACCAGATACAGGACACTTTTATTCCTGGAGAGTTACACTGTATGTACCGTCTACATCAATAGCTTACCAACAATCTTTCTAATTACAGTAACTCTGTCGTTATAAGTTACTATCAGTTTTCCTTGACAGTCCATGTGTTTCTTATAGTCCTTGACTATTGTTATTTATATTTTTGGTGAATTTGCATTTGCTTACTTTGGGCTAGAGAATTCTATACTATACTGTACTAAGGTAATTGACTGGTGGTACTGTGTAATATATTTCTCCAACTCTTTCTTTTGCAGCTGGAAGATGTTATTCGGACACAGTACCATCAGCCAATCGCTCAAAGTAGAGTTCTCAAGGCCAAAGCCAGCAAGTGCGAATATGCCATGTTAAATAAACTACAGTACCGGCACTCTCAACGTTTCATGTCGTAGTGTCTAGTAAGTTAATATGACTCCCTCTTGAATTAACACAAACTATCAAGATTATTGGCGAACTATTAATTTTGTGTGTACGTAGCTGTATGTTGGTGAGCATGTGACATAAGAATCTCACTAGATGTATATATGTATTATAAATAACTTTAACATGTATGCATGTCATGCACAGTTCCCAAGTATTCACACCTGCTCATACATGGCTGCAGAGACATGATACAGTACACAGTAAATATTCTCCATACTCACACTTGTACAGTTGCAGTCATTAATGCTGTTAATACATTTTCAAAGTTATTTCGGGCTGAAGTGAATCCACTTGTATATCTGGTGTTTCCATTGTTGAGGTTCTTGTAATTAGTTCGATTGTTCAAAGTGTATTAGAATTTATGACTGTGACTGTATATATATCTCTTAATATGTACAGGTGAATTCTCTATTTTAACATTGCTTATGACTATCATTTTTGTTTTATATTAGACAAAGTTTTAATTTTGTCTTCAACCAGAAACTCGTAAGGCAGAGTCACACAAGCACTTGTCCAGGTGTTTTGGGGGGGTTTTCATGTCTGATGGTATAAGAATTAAAGTTTTTCAAAAATTTAACTACTCAAGATAATCTCTATGGTGTATTGGTTAGCGTGTTTGAATCACAACCATAAGGACCCGGCTTAAATTCCCTGGCAGGATAAGACAGTTGATCAGTCTTCTACCGCCCATGCCTCTGTTCACCTAGCATTAGCGGTAATTTGAGTCGTCCCATCTGGGTCACTTCAGCAAAATAACCCTATGAAGTTACCACACAAAAGTTGTGGAGTGATAAGTCCTGGTGTGCCTCTGTCTTCAGGGAACACGAGCCAAATGTTATATCACAAGTAACACCTGTAAGTTCTTTAACCTTGTACACCAACATGAGCCATCCAGAAGCATATACTCTCAGTGCATCCATACCAAGAGTCAAATAACGCACAAGCTTGCAATTTATCCTAAACAAACCTTCCCTTCCCCTTCAAGAGATGTAGAAAGCTAGCTAAAATAATACCATCCCTCCTTCCCTGTTGCAACTTGTGTTTGGTTTAAGTCCTGCTTATTTGTAACTTGTTGATGTGTTTGGATCACATGTTCACATTGCCGTTAGAGCCAAAACCGTGTAGGTAATGATGTGAACCCTTGTCAACTTGCCTCCCTGCCAATTTAACCCCCGGTCAATGGGTAGTTTAAGATTTTCAGGAATACTGTTTCTTCAAATTTTATCCGCTACTATGATTGGCAGCTTGTGGAATATACCTCTGGAGAATTTTTTCACAAAAAGTTGTTGATGAAAATATGCCAGAAAAAGCTTTCTTGTAAATTTGCCTTAACTTGGATAATTCAGTCATTGCTTTTGTTGTGAAAGAAGGAGACAAAAGCTAAAGTTGCCTTTTGTGAGTGTCCATTCTGTAGAGAAAAGTGTATACCTACCCTGATCTTTTTAACCCTAATTCACTCAGTTGGTTAGTATCTTGCCCTAACTTTTTTGGTCCACTTTTCTTTAACTAACCTATATCGAGTTGATGGGGGTCGAAATGACACAGAGTCAACTTGTTGGTCCGGCATCGACGTGCATTCTTTCAAGGCCACCTACCGTGAGTGTGTTTGATGTTTGTTCTCCTGGAATATTCATGAGTTTGGTGGTGAGGGATGCCAGTTTATAAGACTCGGAGTGCCTCTCTGGGCTGAATTATGAAGCTGATAAACTGTTTTGGACGTATAATTCACATCGTTGGATCTGAACTTTAGCATGATAAGACAGGCTGTTTAGGGTGAGCAATCCACTCCACACTCAATATTGGATCTGATCACTCTATTACATGACATTATAGTACCGGTATGCAAATTGTTATAATTGTACTTCTATACATATAGAAAATATTGAATTGATCCATTGTTACTGTCATGCTTATAATTGACCCGCTGGTCCCTTGGAGGCCGATGTTGCCCCACCTCGGAACCTTGTCTATAGGATGGACTAACCAACTTTGCACACGCGGTGGTACGCAACATCAATAAAAATAATTACCTAACAACAATTAGTAGAGTTGGATAAATATACTGTATATAGTGTCAAAATGCATTTTAGGTATGATACAATTGATTCAGTCAGTAGGTAAGGTAGGTAAGAAAGCTGACAAGGAGTGCTAACAATACAGTAATATGTTTATTAGTTTAACTCTTCCAATTTTGTGTGGGAAGTATTTATAGCATTTTTGCATACCAATTGGACCAGCGTGTACATATTGGCTAGTTTACCCTAGAATTTTGTATACAGCTTCAGGACAGCCTTGATTTTTCCAAGGCAGCTGACATTTTTTTTTTTTTTTTTTTTTTTGTGAATGCCATTTTGTGTCCTGGTGAATGTTTCTTTGTGGGCAGAATGTACCTAATGTGTTGATATTCACCCCAATGTGAATAGTATGAAAGAAGGATTTATACCTACATACTGAAAAAGGTTTGTGTAAAGTCCCAACCTTTTTGACATGAGTAAAAACTGTCAATCTTTTGAGAAAGTACAGTACTGTAAAGCACTATGTAGGTTTTCATTCTCCATTGTACCTAAGATTGGTATTTGTAGGTGTAAAAAGGCTCTTCTTTTTTCATGATAGCAGTAATTTATGAATATATATTTTTTTTTTACAGAAAATATAGATGAGGGTGAAAATAAAGGAGGTATCACACATGAGCTTCTATCAGCAATTATCCATGACCAATTTTGTTACGGCAGCCTTTCTGTGATGTTTTAACATAAGTATTGGAAACAAAGCTGAAAGTATAATACAAGGTGGCGCAGAGTTGGATTTGCCAGTTGAATCCCCAAGCGCTTACCCTGGGTAACCAAGTTCTGTGCCACTTTGTATTTTAGGTAGCTGTATTCTTATAAAAGTTTAATTTAGAAACTGCCAATCCAGATTTGCCAAAAAGAGTTGCAGTAAAAAGTGGTGGTGTGATGCCGGCTTTAGTCCTGTATTCCTAGAGAAACCCTCTCATTGTTGGTGGTAATTACTATAGTGATGCCGTATTTCTAGCTACCCAACATGATACTCTAGTTGTTGTAATTGCAATGAGACTGCTGTAATAGTTTTCCAGTACTTCTCATTGCCATTACAACAACTAATGTATCGTATTGACTGGCTAGGAATACAATTTGTTTTAGTAATTAAAATTGATAACGATGGGTTTTATGTAAGAATATGGGTCATAGTCCTAGGCATATTGTACAGGTGAGTGCTATACATTGTAAGATTTCTTGATGCAGCAGTGTGCTCAAGTAGATCTTTCCACATTGGAAAAATTGAGCGTAAGAGTTGAAGTAGGCGATGGTGAGGTAAAGTTGCTCATAAAAATCTGTAGACCCTTAATTAGTACAGAACATACAAACATACACTTTAATGACTGAGTGAAACATATTAAGTACGGTTTAGTTTCCACGTCTTAATAATTTGTGTGTTTTGTTTTTATGCTAATCTAAGCATTAGGATTCATTTATAGACTTACTTTGATTTACAGTACAGTACCTGATCAATATGATTTTATTATTCAGTAGATTTGAAGAATGAAAGTACAGTACTGTACTGTACTTGTTTAAGCCTGAGGGCTCCCTTGGGTATATAAAATAACATACAGTTTCCATAGCTAAACTTGTGTACTGAAAAATTTAAAGAGTCTCAAGTGTTTGTGAATGCCCGTACCTGCTAGTGTTGGTCCCTCAGTTATTCTGGTGTAACATAGTAGATAAATTGATCCACCCTTTCAGCGTACGCTGACAACCTTCTTATTTTATTCTCTAACATTAGGGGAAGGAAGCATTTGAAGTTTTAGATTATTTAAGATTATTTTTACCCCTTTGATTTGTAAAGGTTCTTTCTGAGCTGAATAAATCCTTCTATTGTTATCCAGAATACAAGTAAATGGCATCATTTTCACCTGATTCAGACTAACTAAAGACATTTTTATTCAGCTTAGGAAGGACCTCTAGAAGTTAAAGGAGTATAAACTATCTTAATTAAACACTCAACTCCCAACAGATACTTCTTAAACTTAATGAAATTGTTTAAGGGTACAGTACCCAGAAAAATATTCTTATACAGTACTGAAATGATTAAATATTGAGGAAATATTATGCTTCAATTTTTAGGTGAACTTATTTTGACAGTGATGAAGTATTTGGAAGACTGTAAGTAGCCATTGGCATTGTTATTTAATTATGAATTTTGATAATCAATGTTCCTATAATTATCTCGGTGTGAGATGGCAGTTACCAGGTTAGAAGTCAGTACTCAGAATTTATGTTAGATAATTATCCCTTTCTATCACATGCCTCAGTTCAGTCTAGCTACTTGCAGATACTTTTATTCAGCTTAGGAAGGACCTCTAGATATCCAAGAGTTAAAGACTATGTCAACCAACCCTTCAATTTTGGTAGGTTCATCATAAATTGAATAAAATGGTTTGGATGTAGGTAGAGTAACCCAAATATTGACATGATCTGATTGATAGGATTAAGGCTGAGTCACATGAACTCTTTTTTGGCAATTGTGTTCTGGCAGCTTGTCAATTAAAGTATTGCAGTCTTTTAAGATTGTCTACCTTCAGTCGTAGTCACCAATAACAATGCCAAAATACCCCAAAATATTGCTAGATTTTTTTTTTTTTTTTTTTCTAATACTTGGGCCTCATTCTGACTAGGCGAGGTGACCATTTAGTTGTTGTTGTTGTTGTTGTTCCCCAAGCTGCCTGGCCGAACAGCCCCAAGGCCCTGAGCAATTCCAAGGCCATAACCGAGCGCCCCCACAGAACCCTCCCTGCCGACCACAATAAAGCCTGGGTGACCGAAGCCACTCCATGGCGGGGATCTGAGGAGGGTGCGGAAACGCCCGGGAAACCAAAGCCCCACCCAGGGCCCTGTGCCCCTCAGCAATTATGAAGAGAAAGTTGAGGGGCAAGGGAAAAATGTGACGCTTTGGCTTCCAATCTTGGTAGATTGGGAGGTCAATCCACGGAAAAGACGCCGTCACTTGAGATCTAGAAAATATATAAGTTAAAGGAACAGTCAGAGTAAGCTATGGGTATGGCAGAGATCGCTCAGTTCTCACTCTGATAGACCAGCCCATCACCAGTGACCATTTAGTTGGATTCAGTGGTTGATTTATTCACCATCTGGGTTGCTGATCGATAATTGTTGAATTAAGTGTTGGTGTGCCATCTGTTGGACTCGGCCTGATATGAACAACAAGTATATTTTCTATGTGTTGCTTCCTTGGCCTTCCAGTGTTCATATCACAGCAGCTGTTTTTTAGCTTCGTCAGTAACATGGCGGCTTTGACATTCTATTCTTTTATATAATTTAAGAAGTGACTGGTAGCAAACAAAGGGGTAAAAACGATCTCATTTATTCCTTTAGCTACCACAGACCTTTCCTATTATGAGTAAAACTGTCTAATAATAGCCAGAATAAAATTAAAGAATACGTCTGGTATAATGAAAGAGATACAATAAGTTGGTGGGGTGGAACATTTTATATACTGTTTTGTAGATACCGCAGTGGGCAGACCATGTTATTGTTTAATCTCAACTACTGTACAGTAGTTAGATTAATGTACTGACTAAGTTTGATTAAATGTTCATTTTTTTTTTAATGAGCATATTTTTCTATTCTGGTTGAGTAAGATAGTCATGCACATTTCCTTTGGAGCAATCCTGGGATGCATACACTTTCTAGAGTCCAAGTTAATGTTTTTTTGTTTATAATTTTTCTGATTATTATTCCATTTCTCACTTGAAATTTACATGTTTTCTGTGATAATACGTAAGAAATGTAAAAATCAAACAAGAAACTTGAAAATAATCGTGATAAAAAAAACAAAAAACATTAAAATTGAACAGCAAGAAATTGTATTATGCTTCCAAAGATGGTGCCTGATGCCAGTGAAGATAAGAGTGTAGCTATGTGGGTGGCCCGACGGTGGAGCTCCTGCCTCTAGTCCGGGGAAGCTCAGGATGGCAGGGAGGGGTCGAGTCTCCCGGGGTACCAAGCAAGTTAATGGGTTGGACGCTCAAAAGTACCCGTAGTCTGGCGGCCAATTTGCTAGGGTAGAATAATCTATTCAAACACGGTGCTCCAATTAGTAGAGAAAATAAAAAAATACTGCCTTACCAAATATGTAGTTAGAATAATTTATTGAGTGTCAAAATGTATGATTGTTAAGGTACGTTGTGATGCTATATTTATCTAACTCTTGGTGGCTAGTTATTTATCTAACTCTTGGTGGCTAGTTATTTATCTAACTCTTGGTGGCTAGTTATTTATCTAACTCTTGGTGGCTAGTTATTTATCTAACTCTTGGTGGCTAGTTATTTATCTAACTCTTGGTGGCTAGTTATTTATCTAACTCTTGGTGGCTAGTTATTTATCTAACTCTTGGTGGCTAGTTATTTATCTAACTCTTGGTGGCTAGTTATTTATCTAACTCTTGGTGGCTAGTTATTTATCTAACTCTTGGTGGCTAGTTATTTATCTAACTCTTGGTGGCTAGTTATTTATCTAACTCTTGGTGGCTAGTTATTTATCTAACTCTTGGTGGCTAGTTATTTATCTAACTCTTGGTGGCTAGTTATTTATCTAACTCTTGGTGGCTAGTTATTTATCTAACTCTTGGTGGCTAGTTATTTATCTAACTCTTGGTGGCTAGTTATTTATCTAACTCTTGGTGGCTAGTTATTTATCTAACTCTTGGTGGCTAGTTATTTATCTAACTCTTGGTGGCTAGTTATTTATCTAACTCTTGGTGGCTAGTTATTTATCTAACTCTTGGTGGCTAGTTATTTATCTAACTCTTGGTGGCTAGTTATTTATCTAACTCTTGGTGGCTAGTTATTTATCTAACTCTTGGTGGCTAGTTATTTTATAGATTCTGCATACTAATTGGAACACCAGGTTGGTATTTATTGACTAGTGTATCATACTATGGAAATGGGATGACAAGCATATGGTTTGGAAGTGGGAAGAAAAATGCCTTCTAAGATGTCATAGTTTGGTGCCCTCCTCACTTCCGACCAGCACTGTCAGAATAAGTTATATGGATGGGTCGCGAATTATCCCTCAAAAGTACAGTAAACAGTATTATTGGAATTTTATTAAAACAAATTTCTAGTTCTTTGTCAATTTTATCTGTAAAGCGCCATCATCTTAGCCTTGTTATTATTGTGGCACAATTTTCTGTATTACTCTGGCTAACATTATGCAATTTTTCTATGATTAGGAAGAATCTTGAGGGTTGAAGGGTAATTGAGATAGTTTGTACCCATTCGATCCTTGTGGCTCCTTCTTATGCTGAATAAATTTATCTAATGTTAGCCAGAATACAAGAAAAATATCATCGTACACTGAAGGGGTTAAATATGGGAGAGGGGTGGCTCTCCCCTTCCCCCAATCCCACTTCTAGACTGTCATTCGTATTCTTAGACAAATCCTATCATTGTCGGTGTTGTTCGCTAAAATTTGACCCATACTAGCCAATCAATATATGCTAGTGGTTGTAATTCCAATTAGAGTATAATGTTGAAATAATGTTCTAGTACTACTCATTACAATGACAACAACTAGCATATATTGACTGGATAGGAATACTGTATATCAAAACTATATTAATTTAAACCAACAATGATGGGTTTTGTCTAGGAATACGGGTCTATGGCCCAAAGCCCAAGATAATACGATTTATAATATTAACTGTACTGTACTACCAAAAGATCAGGATGTTCAGTATACCCCAATCCTAATCTAATGTGTAAATATCTGAAGTCCATAGCCTGCAGTGGGATGTGAAGTAAGTGATGTTGTGTGGTGCTGCGACTGGCACACTAACTTTTTGTATAAAGAAAAATAATAAAAAAATATAAAACCATACCAAGAAAATCACTTAAATCCCCACATTATGTACCATATAAAACAAAGTCAATGTTCTATCTTGTAACCAGCTCTTGTTAGCGAGGAGATAGGGAAGACTAGACAATTCATACCCGGTGGTCCATTAGTATACAATATTGATAAAAGTACTACCTATAGTACTAAAACCTATATTAGATATTAAAGGTGTTGTATGAAAATGTATGATGATTAAGATTTGTTTTTGACGTGAACATTATTAATCAACTTGAATTTTTTTCTTATGGTAGGCCTACAGGTATAGTGTTTTTCTATCGATTCTGTATACTAATTGGAACACTGCATATGAATTAGCTACTCCACCCCGTATGTAGATTATATTAAGTTGGGTCCAGTGGTAGGTCCGTTGGTGTGCGAGGGAGGTGTATTCACGGTTATGGCTCCATCTCGGTTGGTCTGGTTTCCTCGGGTCACGGCCGGCTTACAGTTGGATTGATAAGTTTGTCTACAAGCTGGATGAGAATTTGTACATCCGTGTGATAGCAAAATTAAACGTTTACATTGCTTGGTGTTTTCAGCAAGGCAAATGTTCTGGTTTCTTTTCCATTTTCCTCCTCCTCTCCTATCTCTTCCTCCTTTCTCTCACTCTTTCTCTTTCCTATCCTCTCTTCTCTCCATTTGTGAAAGAATTTAACAGATCCCATAATTTCTCATCGAGGTTTTGGACAATTTTTGAACTCTTGTACAATTACAACCAAAAGTCTTGTCCCACTTCAAATATATCTGCTTTATTTCACTCTTGATGCAAGAAAAATAAACCCCAGCAAAAGTTATTAAAGCTTGAGTACCGTATATACTGTAGGCTTTGATCATATATGTTGAGGGATTTAGTTTTTCTTTTAATAGAGAGAGAAGCTAAGTTGAAATATTGGAGCCAAGCCCCACCATTTGAGTTGACTACTGCAGGCGACCGACTGACTGGTTAACATGAATGTAACGTGGCAACTGCGTGGAAGGGAGAGCAGCAACTAGTGTTTTTTTGTAACTTATTATTTGCCAACCATATTCTGTGATTTACTTTCCATGCTTTTATGTCTTTGGTACCGACACTGGTATACTCAAATTTTTATGAAACATATTTAAATATAATCAAATAAAGAAAATTGAGAATAATTTTGTTTTGCTATTCCTACCTTTTGGTTATCATATTACTGTATACAAAGTTAGATTAATTCCAATGAATGATTTATGGCTATCAAAACAATAGTATATATATATATATATATATATTTTTTTTTTTTTACCCTGCCTGCTGGTGAATTTGCACTTGGTCGATTTGGTGTTGAGAACTTGAATTTGAGCTGATTGGCAGATGGTAGCCTACTACAGTACTGTACTGTACATCCAAATATGATATTTCAGTGTAGAGTTCTTTAAGGAATATTTTAAAATACTTCAAATATTTCAAAATAATTGGTGTAGGGATGCAGCGACCCCACCACTCGCAACTTCAGTGGTGAAGTCAGCCTCTGTAACAGTTACGGTGATTTCTTGTTACTGCCTTATTGTAGCACGGTTAAGGCTGGTGTGATGCGATTTCGATTTCGCCAGGTGCTAGTACAGTATGTACCCCAATTTTGCGAGAAATTGGTCGACATTGCGGGCCGCAAAAGTGAAATTCTCAAAATTGGATTAACTAACCTTATGGGGAAAAATGAATATGGTCGACATTTCATCAGTGACGGCCCAATTTTTCGTGATTTCCATCATTTATTTGCTTTGTTTGTACACGCATACATGTAATTATACATCCCACAATAAAGAAAAATACAGAAAAACATAAGCCAGTATCATTATCCTTGAAAAAATCAAATTACATGAGCAATTGAACATTTACCTAGACTCGAAAGATGGCTGGGCTTGCGGGGATGGAGGGAGGGTGTCCGAGGCTTGGGTGGCCCGGCCACCCCTCCCCCCCCCTCGAAAACTAGTGCGGAGAGCCCCACTTTCTTACGGCGCCACCCTCAAAAGTAGAGTTACATTGCAAAATTAGGTTTTCATCAACAATGGCATTCTTGGGGTCTCGGTCACAAAATTGGTGTTTCGCAAAATCAGAACACGCAAAATTGGAGTACGTATTGTACTTCAAGGGTGATTTTGTCGAGTTTTGCTGTTAGCGCTATAATATAATTTATTAATTTCACTCCCAACACCAAATACTTAATTCCCAATGAAATTAATGAAAGCATGTGATCCTACCAGGATTCGAACCTGGATTACCACATACAGATCTTAAACACTAAGCATTACACCATCAAGACAGTTAAAGGTTAAGTATGTCGAGACTCAAAAGTAACACGACAACTTAAGTTAAGTAGATATATTGGAAGTTTGAATTAGGCGCCAATATTAGACTAAACTATATGTCTTTATAAAAGATATGTACTCTTTCGTATTAAGTTTTTATGGGTTTATTATCCATAATTATATCGGGTTATTATAATTAATCCGGTATATCTTGTAGTTACTTAACCTAAGAAGTGCGCATGGGGGTAATTAGAAACGTCCCCCTGTGCTGACGTATTTGAGCTGTTTCCATCACTAAAATATTCATTTTACCATAAATAGCATTAATACTTATCCATACGCGCCTATTATGGGTTGATTATAAAGGTATTAACCTGAAACAACAATAAAACGAGTGAAAACAGCGTTTGGATGGTCAAAATCGGAGATACAGGCCGCGAGTTATATAATGTATGGGTGAGGCAACCTGCTTTCCCGCCAATTTCCCCCAAGGCCACTGAGACACAGTCGATTGATACTCTCTCTCTCTCTCTTGCACTCGCTTGCTAACAGAGATGACAATGCCCTGCTTGCAACTCGCTAATGTTAGCACGAAAATATACCTCAGAATAAGGGAATAACAGGGAAAATAGGTGATAACTGAAGGAGGGGAGGAAAGTGGGGAAGGAGGGGAGGTAGAGGAGTGATATTTTGCATGGCCCAGGGGCCAAAAAAAAAAAAAAAATCGATTTTTAAAGTTGATTTTTTTTTTCTCTGACTCTTTAAGAGTCTTCCCGCAGTCCGCCGGGGGAACTCTTAAGAGTCTTCCCGCAGTTCCCGGGTTAAGTGACGCATTAGTGAATAAGGTTCTCTGCGCATGCGTCATCTTGGAACCTGGAGTTCCCAAACGTGAGAGCAGAGAGCGTCAGATTCGCTTTGACGACCATCTCATCAACAATTCCTTCTAGCCGCTTCGACTACAACCACCTTGTTCATGCAAAGTCATTCTAATTCTAAACTCTTAGTGGCCACTATAGCTTCTATTTATTCTTAACTCTATCCTTGAGCTATCCATCACTATCAACATCTAAAGTAAGTTAACTCTTATAAGTTTTTAGGTAAATTAGACTTTGTTTACTGCCGAATTCTTATAAATTGGTCCTTCGAACCTCGGAAATTGGTACTTCGTAATTCGACCCCGCCATATGCTAGTGTTTCGTCTTTTATGTTAATTGCTATTCCTTTTCTTTTTCCTACTTTATTTTCCTAGCTTTTCCTTCCTTCTTGCGCCTGCTCCCGCTTCCCTAGTATACCTACGTGCCTTGTGGCCGGTATTTTCGTGTCAGGACTTTGTTTTTGTCCTTAGCCTACTATGAAGTACTTACCCTGGGGGTAAAGGATTAGAATATGCCCCACGTGCCTTCTGCGTGTCGTAAGAGGCGACTAAAGAGGTTGGGTCGGTGGGCTTGCAACCCTCACCCATGAAAAATAATGAAGCAACGAAAAACGAACGATCAGCCTCGGATGCGGACGGATGTGTTGACGAACCTCGACCGACTATGGACAATCTTACGGACAATCTTAGTAAAATGCCCCAGAACGAGAAGCCCACCACAGAAGCCACGAGCGAACATCACACAGAAACACCCGAAAGAAAGGTCCACAGAACGAAAGGACCAGCTGACCGAGCCAACCAATTCAGACAGGCCCAAGCCCGCAGGGCTAAGCAGCTCCAAACCACACATACCTACCCCTTCTAAACTGACCATTTTCCACACCTCACATACACTACCCCTCGTGTCCTACACCTCTACCTACATGATGACGAACATAAATACACCTTAAAAGTAATACACCCATGCTCTGTTCCTAAGTTAAGATATTAATATCAACATAACCTAACATACCTTGGCTTGCCAGACTAAGTTTCTGAAGACCAATCGCCCCCATAAATCTATGTATTTCAATCCTTAGGTTAGGTATTAATATCAATAAAATGCCCCAGAACGAGAAGCCCACCACAGAAGCCATGAACGAACACCACACAGAAACACCAAAGGAAAGGTCCACAGAACGAAAGGACCAGCTGACCGAGCCAGCCATTTCAGACAGGCCCAAGCCCGCAGGGCTAAACAGCTCCAGGACACACCCATTTACCTTTTCTAAACTGACCATTTTCCACACCTCACGTACACTAACCCCCTCGTGTCCTACACTCCTAACTACAAAGATGATGAACAGGAATATACATTCATATTAAAAACACCCATGCCCGTCCCGACGTTGAGCCAATGCCAACACATCAGACAGCCATAATTATATCTATGTATGTTCTTGCATCCGAGAAGTAGATGTTATATATCTTAGAAGTTAAAACACCCACGCTGTCCCTAGACCTCTTATATCATTTTTCATGACGAGTATAGATATGTGTAACCCGTGCTCAGTCGCCCCTTGCATTGTTCCTCTAGTAACTAAGTCTATAATATTAACTGCCACCAGCATTGATACGACATAGCGGCACTATCCTTGCTACAAAGATGATGAACAGGAATATACATTCATATTAAAAACACCCATGCCTGTCCCGACGTTGAGCCAATGCCAACACATCAGACAGCCATAATTATATCTATGTATGTTCTTGCATCCGAGAAGTAGATGTTATATATCTTAGAAGTTCAAACACCCACGCTTGTCCCTAGACCTCTTATATCATTTTCCATGACGAGTATAGATATGTGTAACCCGTGCTCAGTCGCCCCTTGCATTGTTCCTCTAGTAACTAAGTCTATAATATTAACTGCCACCAGCATTGATGCAACATAGCGGCAGTGTCCTTGTGTCGTATTGTGCCAAGTACAGATCAACCAGGTTTCATCACCTTATTAGGACGACGACTGAATGTCATCGTTCATCGATGTATGCAATCCTTTAGGTTAAGTATTTTATCCGCCATTGTGTTCACCTTTTTCCATTTACTTTCCACAATTGTCATACGTCTTCCCCTTGCCTCCTTCGTATCCACAGTCCACACTACGCCAATTTACTTCGTGTCTTACACCTCTTACCCCAACCAGAGATTATATAAGATAACCTGGTTATCAGTATCTGTCATAAGTACCCCGAAACAATAACTAAGTACCCCTACGAACTGCCGCTGTTGTTGATATTTATATTTAATAGAAAACGCAGTTCCCAGGGCCAACTAATAGATCCATAACCCTCGGACTGACCACATAACTCTATCTTTTCCAGACTCCTATACCACCCCATAGTTGCATTCCCCGGTAGCATTTGGCTAACTTATTCTACTGCCTTTTCAAACTTCCATATCAATTGTAGCCTAATGCCACCCCCACGCCCAGGGACCTTAGGGGCAAAATTTCCCTGTAGCCCTTGAACTCTCCCCCCCCTCTCATTAAGACACCCGCGCTTCTCGACTCTTGTCCGACCTAGCCTCTCTCTCATACCTCTTGAAGATCCTTGAATTGTCCGTTACTAACGCTCTCCAACCTTTTATATATACTCCTATCCAGCCTACCTTCACTTAGTAGGCCAGAACAACATTAGAACTTTACTAGCCCCTTGCATGCCATCTATTCTCTTACAACACATTCACAACCCTGCACCCAATGGTCGTCGGTGCGAGGCTAGCCGCCCCGCCAGTAACTAACTTCTATTGCCATACTTCCAGATAAATGTGGCAGAGTTAGCAACCCAGTCTCCACCATATCCAGCAAACCCTACAATTAACAACCAGCCGAGTAAAACCAGCTAGCTAAGGCACCTTCGGTTTTGGTATTAAAGACACCCACATCTGTCTCATACACAGAGGGTTATTACAAACACTGGTGATATGGCAAGCCCCTAGCCACAGCCGCCGGACGACTATCACAGAAGAGAGGGCGCCCAGCTCCCCCTTTTTGCCCACCCGAGGAGGGAGACCCCCACCCCCGCGGAGGTATACCTGGCCCCTGTTTTGACTTTCGAGTCATTGCCAGGTAGCACAGGAATTCTTCCTATCAATGAACTAACCATGAATGACTAACACCTTTACTAACCTCTATTACCTCACAATAAACCATTTACCTTTCTTGCATGCTCTGATCACTAAATTAGCACCTCAGCTATACCATAGAATGAAGATTGAACAATCTAGAGAGACGCTCCTATCACAGCTGTCCCCATCCTCCTCGCAAAGTAGATCCAGTCTCTCTCCCCTAAATACGTCCAGTATAGCCAAAATAGTACCTCTTACTAAGGCTCAGTTATATGAAAATATAAAGGCTTCCTATCGCCCTGTGCCACAACAGTAAATACCATCTTACCTAGTCCCCATATCTATTGAGAGCTCAATTAAGTCCATAAGACTCGAGATCCCTACTGTCTACAGGGTCCAGAACCGAGCCTATAAATTCTAACTCCCGCCCCCAGTCAAATCAGTTGAAAGCTAGACACCAACCAGGGGTCACTACCCTGCAGTTAACTTCTAGCTCTGCCCTTGTGTGTTCCGGAGTGAGATCCCAGAGCCGGCAGACTCCGTGGCAGATTTGGATAGAAGGACCTGCCCACGTATTGAAGAACTTCACACATATGGCCCCCCTGGACGGCCGCGGAACCAGTCGTTAGCCCCCAACATCATGTACGCAAGATAACCAGGACCAGACCCATCAGATACTACCCAAGATTCCCTTTAGCAGTACTACATATTACTGTGCTGTTTAGAGATTCACTAATTAATATTTCAACGAAGTGGCTAAGACCTTGCCCAGTGTAATTCATACTTAACCATTCCATTTGGGACGTACTAAGCGATCAGTGCTCTTTAATTAACAGGCGACCTTGACTCTCGTAATTACCTTATTCAGATATTAAAACTCTAGTGATATCTAACGTTCGCCCACTGATTTGCGTTCTATGTATTTCTGAAACAAGGATATAAAACTTAGATCAGTACCCCCTGAGGTTACTAGAATTCCCGTGCTCTAAAATACGCGTGTCTAATCTAGTCTGTGAACTACTACTTGTGCACCAGAGCTACCAATAATAAATCTAACAGTGAATATGAATCTATAAGTAACATTGATGATCTTCGGTATATAAACCTGTGGAATCGAAGCCAGTGATCAGAAGATTAATACCTGAACGTTGGAAGTGGGAGACTAGGCTCCATCCAGATCCACTTATGCTAGTGTTGTTCAATTCTATTGTATTGTCTTACACAAGTATTCTGCAGTGGTATATCAATAAACGTGATCATGTAACTTGCTACCATGTGTTTCTTTGTTTTCTCTGTTCCTCATATCTTGTATTGTGCATGCAGCCTTATATACCCAGTCAATTTAGAACTCGCATTACCCAAGTTAAACCTGTAGAAAAACAGGGCATAACAATCAACATACCCTAAAATACCTTGTCTTGCCAGACTAAGTTTCTGAAGACCAATCGCCCCCATAAATCTATGTATTCAATCCTTAGGTTAAGTATTAATATCAACATACCCTAAAATACCTTGTCTTGCCAGACTAAGTTTCTGAAGACCAATCGCCCCCATAAATCTATGTATTCAATCCTTAGGTTAGTTATCTTTATCCGCCATTATGTTCATCTTTTCCATTTACTTTTCCACAATTGTTATACGTCTTCCAATCACCTCCTTCGTATCCACAGTCCACACTACTCCATTTTGCTTCGTGTCCTACACCTCTTACCCGCCCGACTCTACCTACATGATGATGAACAGGAATATACATTCATATTAAAAACACCCATGCCCTGTCCCTAGGTTGAGCCAATGCCAACCAATCAGACAGCCATATATCTATGTATGTTCTTCCATCCGAGAAGTAGATGTTAAAACCCCATGTCCAAATTAATAAGAGATTAAGATACCCACGGGTACACCAGTGATCTAGAACCATTGCCCCCGTAAGACCTAGACAGCCGTGACTACAGATGTTAGCCACCCTGCTATAACTTAATGCTTACCCCAACCAGAGATTGTATATATAACCTTTTCTTTGTCCATTGCCATCATAGATCACGAAACAATAACGAAGTACCCCTACGAACCGCCGCTTTTCCTTGGTCTATATTTCATAGAAAACGCAGTTCCCAGGGACAACTAGACGTACAAAAACTCGTGTCAACTAATAGTGTCCATAACCCCTCGTATTGACGAGTAATAATACACCATGTTTTTCCCTACTTTATCCACAGTCAAGCACACACCTACAGTTAACCTCCTTCTTCCCCACAGCCCCACAGTCCACATGATTCTATCTTTTTTCTAGACTCATATACCACCCCATAGTTGCATCCCCCGGTAGCATTTCCAACGTACTTTCACTGTCCTTTCCAACTCCAAAATCAACTGTAGCCTAATGCCACCTCCACGCCCGGAGACCTTAGGGTCAAATTTCCACGTAGCCCCCCTGAACTCCCCCCCTCTCATTAACACCCCGCGCTCCTCGACTCTTGTCCGACCTAGCCTCTCCCTCATACCTCTTGAAGATCCTTGATTTTTCCGTTGCTAAAGCTCTCCAACCTTTTATATATATACTCCTATCCAGCCTACCTTTCCTTAGTTGGCCGGAACAACATTAGAACTTTACTAACCCCTTGCATGCCATCTATTCTCTTACAACCCATTCACAACCCTGCACCCCATGGTCGTCGGTGCGAGGCTAGCCGCCTCGCCAGTAACTAACTTCTATTGCCATACTTCCAGATAAATGTGGCAGAGTTAGCAACCCAGTCTCCACCACATCCAGCTAACCATACAATTAACAACCCATCGATTAAAACCAGCTAGCTAAGGCACCTTCGGTTTTGGTATTAAGGACACCCACATCTGTCTCATAAACAGAGGGTTATTACAAACACTGGTGATATGGCAAGCCCCTAGCCACAGCCGCCGGACGACCATCCCAGAGAGAGGGCGCCCAGCTACCCCTTTTTACCCACCCGAGGAGGGAGACCCCCACCCCTGCGGAGGTATACCTGACCCCTGTTTTGACTCCCGGGTCATTGCCAGGTAGCACAGGAATCTTCCGATCAATGAACTAACCATGCATGTCTAACCCCCTTACTAACCTCTCTTTACCCACAATAACCCATTCACCTTTCTTGCATACTCGGATAATCAAATTAGCACCTCAGCTATACCATAGAATGAAGACTGAACAATATAAGAGAGACGCCCCTATCACAGCTGTCCCAGTCCTCCCCGCAAAGTAGATCCAGTCTCCCTCCCCTCAATACTTCCAGTATAGCCAAAATAGTAACTCTTACTAAGGCTCAGTTATATTAAAATATGAAGGCTTCCTATAGCCATGTGCCACAACAGTAATCACCACCTTACCCAGTCCCCATAGCTATTGAGAGCTCAAATAGTTCCATAAGACTCGAGGCCCTATGGCCTACAGGGTCCCAAAACCGAGCCTATAAACCCAGCTCCAGCCCCCAGTAAAATCAGTTGAAAGTTAGACACCAACCAGTGGTCAACCCCCTGAAGTTAACCTCTAGCTCTGCCCTTGTGTTGTTCCTGAGTTGAGAGATTCCAGAGCCGGCAGACTCCATGGCAGAAGTTAAAATAGAAGCATCTGTCCACGTACAAGTATCGACGTGCACCTTATAACCTTCACACACACTAGTGGGTATATAAGCGTGTAGCCAGCACCGATCGCCAAGAGATCCGACTTGAGAACTTCCTACATTTGGACAACCTGGACGGCCGAGGAACCAGTCGCTAGCCCCCAACATCACGGACGCAAGATAACCAGGACCAGACCAACAAAATACTATCCAAGATTCATTTTATTAGTACTAACGTGTTATAGTACTAATTCGAAATTCACTTATTAATCTTTCTATGAAGTGGCTATAACTTTGCCCAGTGTAATTCATAGTTAACCATTCCATTTGGGAAGTACTAAGCGTATCAGTGTTCATTAATTAACAGGCGACATTAACTCTCGTAATTACCTTTATCCAGATATTAAAACCCTAGTGATATCTAACGTTCGCCCACTGATTTGTGTTCTACATATTTCTGCCATAAGAATATAAAACTTAGATCAGTACCCCCTTGAGGTTACTAGAATTCCCGTGTTCTAAAACATACGCGTGTCTAATTCTAGCTGTGAACTACTACCTGCGCACCAGACCTGCCAGTAAGAAATCTAATTAGTGAAATTGAATCCATAAGTACATTGAGGTCTTCCAGTATATAAACTTGCGAACTAAACCAGTGATCAGAAGAGTATTCCTGAACGTTGGAAGTGGGAGACTAGGCTCCATCCAGATCCACTAATGCTAGCAGTTCAGTTTTATTATTTGTCTTGTACGAGTATTCCTATTTTCCTATACTCCTTATTCACCTACTTAAATAAACGTGATCGTGTGTCGTGTTACCGTGTGTTTATTTTGTGTTCTCTATTCCTCATACCTTGTATTGTGCATGCAGCCTTATATACCCAGTCAGTTAGAGCCCACATCACCCAAGTTAATCCTGTAGAAAAACAGGGCATAACATTGGCGGCAGCGGTGGTTCTTGATTCGGATAAAAGGTTGCATTACATTGCAAGTTTGGAACAGCCAGAACACGATAACATCATGGCGCACCGTTCTCACATTCCCATCCCACATTATGATGGAGAAACTTACGAGATCGAAACGTTCATGGACATAGTGAAACCCGTACTTGACCTAGTTTATACCACGGATGCAGAAAATATAGCCGTGACATTAACGCACCTGGGAAAAGCCATTTCCCTGGTTGCCTATCAAGTGCACCCTGCTCTCACCTGGGCCGAATTTCGCCCAATAGTGATAGAAGCCATTAAGCCTTCGTTGGGCGTTTTCGTGGCCCACACCCGTATCCAAGACACTAAATTCGAAGGCGATCTAGATGCCACAGTGAATAAGATTGCCCAACACATAAAAGTTTCTTTCCCCACATTGACCAGCATCCAACAAGAACAGCAGATTCTGGTCAACCTTGTATCTATATTGCCCTCAGCAGTAAAAGACCATTTCCGTGTGCACGATTTCGTCGGATACCAAAAAGATCTCATCACGATCCGACGTATTTTGGCCGTGCGCACAGAAGCACCCACCCAAATCGCTGTAATCAAGAGGTTTCCCACGCACCCGCAGCACCCCGACCACCAAAACTCCAAGAATGCCTACCCAGCCTCATCCTTCCACAACAGACCCACCTACCCTTCCGGCAAGCCCCAACCCAGTAGACCCCGGTTCCAACCTACCCAGCCACGCAGAATCTTCAACCGGAACAAAACCTACAACACCTACCAAAGTAAAAACCCTACCTTAGTAATTATCAACCCCTATGATTTCCCTGCCTGTAATGCTCAGTGTGCCTTCCATCAAATTCGTGACTCTGCCAAACCTCGCCCCTTTACTCCTCGCATTTCTGTAAATGAAGAGGAGTTGGGACAAGAGGAAGATATGGAGGAAAGACACACTGGGGAAATAGCCCCTATCATGACCTCAGAGGATACCGAAGAAACCCTGGAGGAGGTAGATACCGATCCCCAGGATTTTTAAAGTACCCCCCACCCAAGATGGCCTCGGTGGAGGACGCCATAACTGACCGCACTGCCCCCATTTATTACATGGCCAAAATCAAGGACATTCCTGTCCGCTTGTTAATCGACACGGGAGCTGCCAAGTCATGTTTGTTCAAGTCTTATTATGATCAACACCACCCACTATTTGGCCCCTTGTTAACCACCAAAGCAGAACTAATCTCAGCTGCTGATACTTACTTAAATCTCCTAG